>CAUYQS010076291.1:0-41102 GCA_963574585.1 Otolemur crassicaudatus | reverse complement strand
TTTCCCCATATTCTTGGGCTATAATTGAGTTATAGCTTTCTTATGAAAGCTGTAAGTTAGTTTCATAGTAGGGCTGAGTATATTGGATACTTTTTCTATCATTCTTTGCTAAGAAGAATATTTTCCAGCTCCATCCATGTAAACATGAAGGAGGTAAAGTCTCCATCCTTCTTTAGGGCTGCATAGTATTCCATGGTGTACAAATACCACAATTTATTGATCCATTTGTGGGTCGATGAGCACTTGGGCTTCTTCCATGACCAAGGAATTATGAATTGGGCTGCAATAAACATTTTGGTACCAATATCTTTCTTGTAGTGTGATTTTTGGTTTCTGGACATATACCTAGTAGAGGAATTGTAGGATCGAATGGCAGGTCTATTTTTATTTCTCTATGTGTTCTCCAGACGTCTTTCCAAAAGGAACGTATTAGTTTGCAATCCCACCATCAGTGTAGAAGTGCTCCCTTTTCTCCACATCCATGCCAGCAGCTCTGATTTTGGGATTTTGTGATGTGGGCTAATCTTACTGGGGTTAGATGATATCTCAAAGTAGTTTTGATTTGCATTTCTCTGATCATTAATGATGGTGAGCATTTTTTCATATGTCTGTAGGCCATGCACCTATTTTGTTTAGAGAAATTTCTATCAAGTCCCTTGCCCAGCCTGAGATGGGTTCACTTGATCTTTTCTTGCTAATACATTTGAGTTCTCTATGGATTCTGGTTATTGAACCTTTGTCAGAGACATAACCAACAAATATCTTCTCCTATTCTGAGGGCTGTCTACTTGCTTTTCTTACTGTGTTATTTGCTGTTCAGAAGCTTTTTAGTTTAATCAGGTCCCAATAGTGTATTTTTGATGTTGCTTCAATTGCCTGGGGGGGTCCTCATCATGAAATTTTCACTCAGTCTGATTTCTCCAAGTGTTTTCCTTACACTTTATTCTAGTAATTTTATAGTTTCATGATTTAAGTTTAAATATTTAATCCAGTGAGAGTCTATCTTAGTTAGTGGTGAAAGGTGTGGATCCAGTTTTGGTTTTCTGCAGATCACCAGCCAGTTAGCCCAGCACCATTTATTAAATAGGGAATCTTTTCCCCACTCAAGGTTTTTAATTGACTTGTCAAAGATCATATAATGGTAAGAAGTTGGGTTCATCTCTTGTTTCTCTATTCTGTTCCATAAATCTACCTCTCTGTTTTTGTGCCGGTACCATGCTGTTTTCATCACTATCGATTTATAGTATAGTCTGAGGTCTGGTAGCATGATTCCTTCTGCTTTGTTTTTATTTCTGAGTAATGTCTTGGCTATTCAAGGTTTTTACTGATTCCATATAAAACAATGTATTATTTTTTTGAGATCTTTAAAGTATGACAATGGAACTTTAATAGAGATTAAATTAAAATTATATATTGCTTTGAGTAGTACAGACATTTTAACAATGTTGATTCTTCCCAGCCATGAGCATAGTGTGTTTTTCCATTTGTTAACACTTTCAGCTATTTCTTTTCTTAGCATTTCATAGTAGCTCTCTTTATAGAGATCTTTCATGTCCTTTGTTAGATAAACTCCCAAATACTTCCTCTTCTTTGGCACTACTGTGAACGGAATAGAGTTCTTGACTATTTTTTCAGCTTGAATATTGTTGGGATATATAAAGACTACAGATTTATAAGTGTTGATTTTGTAACCTGAGATGCTGCTATATTCCTTGATCACTTCTAAGAGTTTTGTAGTAGAATACCTGGTGTTTTCTAGGTATACAATCATATCATCTGTGAAGAGTTAAAGTTTAACCTCTTCTGATCCTATATGGATATCCTTGATCACCTTTTCTTCCCTAATTGCGATGGCTAAAACTTGCATTACAATGTTAAAGAGCAATGGAGACAATGGGCAACCTTGCCTGGTTCCTGATCTGAGTGGAAATGATTTCAGTTTAACTCCATTCAATACAATATTGGCTGTGGGTTTGCTGTAGATGGCCTCTATCAATTTAAGAAATATCCCTTCTATACCAATTTTATTAAGTGTTCTGATCATGAAGGGATGCTGGATTTTATCAAAAGCTTTTTCTGCATCAATTGAGAGAATCATATGGTCTTTGTTTTTTAATTTGTTTATGTGATGAATTACATTTATAGATTTACTTACATTGAACCAGCCTTGAGATCCTGGGATAAAACCCACTTGGTCATGGTGTATAATTTGTTTGATGTGTTGCTGGATGATGTTTATTAGGATCTTATTGAATATTTTCACATCAATATTCATTAGTGATATTGATCTGTAATTTTCTGTTCTTGTTGGGTCTTTTCCTGGTTTGTGTATCAAGGTGTTGTTTGCTTCATAGAATGTGTTTGGCAGTTTTCCTTCTTTTTCTATATTTTGGAAAAGGTTAAGTAATATAGGTACTAGTTCCTCTTTAAAGGTTTGGTAGAATTAGCCATCTGGTCCCAGGCTTTTCCTTTTAGGGAGATTTTGTATAGTTGATGCTATTTCAAAACTTGATATAGCCTGTTCAATATTTCCACTTCATTCTGACTAAGTCTTAGAAGATGGCATGCTTCCAAGTATTGGTAAATTTCCTTCAGATTATTGTATTTTGGAGAATAAAGTTTCTTGTAATATTCATTGAGGATTTTTTGAATTTCTGAGGGGTCTGTTGTTATTTCATCCTTACCATTTCTGGTTGATGAAATTAGAGATTTTACTCTTTTCCTGGCTAGGCTGGCCAAAGGTTTATCTATTTTATTGACCTTTTCAAAAAAAACTTTTTGTTTTATTGATCTGTTGTATAATCCTTTTGTTTTCAATTTCATTTATTTCTGCTCTAATTTTGGTTACTTCTTTTCTTCAGCTATGTTTAGGATTGGAATGTTCTTCCTTTTTCAGTTGCTTGAGATGTCCCATTAGGTTGTTAATTTCCTCTCTTTCTGTTCTCTTCAGGAAGGCTGCTGTGCTATAAATTTCCCTTTTAGGACTGTGTTTGCAGTATACCAGAGATTTTGGTAACTCATGTCTTCATTATCATTTTGTTCCAAAAACTTGGTAATTTCCTTCTTGTTCTCATCTTTGACTCCCCTATCATTCAGCATAAGGATATTTAGCTTCCATGTTTTTGTATGAGTCTGCAGGTTCCTGTTGTTACTGAGTTCAATTTTTATTCATTATGGTCTGAGAAGATGCATGGAATAATTTCTATTCTATTAAATTTGCTGAGGTTAGATTTGTGACCTAAGATGTGGTCGATTTTGCAAACTTCTTATTGGAGGATCTATCCAACACTGCCAAAGGAATATTAAATTCCCTGTCTATGATGGAACTGGGACAGATCAAGTTGCTCATGCCTATTAAAGTATCTCTTATAAATTGAGGTGTATTCTGGTTGGGGGCATAAATATTGATATTGAAATATTATCATATTGAATATTACCCTTAACAAATATAAAGTGACCATCATTTTCCTTGCTTACTTTTGTTGGTTTAAAGCCGATTATATCTGGAAGTAAAATTGCAACACGTGCTTTTTTCTTCTTTCAATTTTCCTGGAATATAAATGACCATGTCTTCACACTGAGTCTATATTTATCTTTTAAGGTAAGATGAGATTCTTGTATGCAACAGATATCTGGCCTGATTTTTTGTATCCAGTCAGCCAACCTGTGCCTCTTTAGAGGACAAGTTAAGCCTCTAAAGATAAAATGACCAAAAATCTTGACACATTGAGGCAAGAGCTTGCAGCCCTCAAATATCTGAAAAATATTGTAGAATCCCTTGGTAACAGAATGGAGCAGTCAGAAGAGAGGATCTCTGACATGGAAGTCTAAGCTCTTGAATGTGCCCAACTGCTCAAAGAGAAAGAGAAATGGAGAGCAAAAATGGATCATTCTCTCAGAGAGCTCTGGGATAACTCGAAGAAAACTAATATTCGCCTTATAAGAATCCCTGAAGCCAACGAACTTGTTTCACAAAACAAAGATAGGCTCTTCTTCATGAAATTATGAAAGAGAACTTTGCAGACATGCCAAGAGATTCTGAAATTCAGGTAGCAGAGAGTTTCAGAACCCCAGCACTACTCAACCCAAATAAGACATCCCCCAGGCACATCATAATTAACTTCACTAAAGTTAATATGAAAGATAAAATTCTGAAAGTGGCTAGATATAAGAAAACCATAACCTACAAGGGAAAGAATATTAGAATGACTGCTGATCTCCCTGCTGAAATCTTTCAGGCTAGAAGAGGGTGGTCATCAACTTTTAACCTCCTAAAACGAAATAATTTTCAACCCAGGATCCTGTATCCAGCTAAACCGAGTTTCATTTATGATGGAGAAATTAAATACTTTAATGACATTCACATGTTGAAGATATTTGCCATAACTAAAGTAGCTCTCCAGGATATTCTCAGACCTATCCTCCATAATAACCAGTGCAATCCTCCACCACAAAAGTAAACTCACTCAGAACCTTTTGATCAAGTTCCAACTTTCACAGTGGTGAAAGGATTAAAAATGTCCACTGGACTTTCGAGTAACTTGATACCCAAAATTTTACCAGGATTATCAATATTCTCAATCAATGTGAATGGCTTAAATTTCTTGGGACATATTTAGAATAATTTCTTGAAATTCTAATTCCCTCTTTTCCTCCATTCTGTTGATCTTGTTTGCTATCCAGACTCTGAACTCAATTTCTGACATCTCAGTCATTTGCTTATGAATGGGACCTTGTGCTGTATCTATCATATCGTTCCTTGGGGGAGCTGATCTACTCTGATTATTCATATTGCCAGATTTTTTCCGTATATTCCAACCCATGTTTGTTTTTCACCCTTTGCTAGATGAACAGATAAGGCAAATTTGGTTAGGAATTCATAGGGTTGTGGTTATCCAGCCCTTTGTCAAGTATCTGGGACTGATGACTGCAGCTTTTTCCCTACATCTTTGCAAAAGAACCATATAGTATTACAGTCTAAGGCTGAGGAAACCTGATTGGTGTGCTGGGGTTAGGTGGTTCTGTCTTGTGTTCAGCTGGTTCTTATCCAATCCTAGTGGATCAGTGACTGGTGGAGTCTTAACCTTGGATAGATGATAGCCCACCCTCTGTGGATATCTATTGGAGGAGGAATATCAGCCCTTCCCATTTCTACACAACCATAGTATCAACTGAGGGGTGCCTTGGGACATTGTCCCAGGTTAGGAGTTCCAAACCGATATACCCAATCTGTATGAACTCTCAATTGAGAGAGTTTAAAAGTCTCCAGCAACTAGAAGGCAGAGGTCTACTCGCTGCTCAAATTTAGCTCACTCTGATGCTCTGTGAAGTCAAAAAGGCTTGCCTTATAGCAGGGCTGGACCAGGGGTCTGAGTATCTTTCTCCATTTTGCTCCTCTTTCTCACCCAATTACTGGTGGTCCAACAGGTCTGAAGTCCTACTCCCTCCAATGAGCAAGTTTCCTGGGAGTTTTCACCTGTCAGAGTCAACGGAAGTTCAATGCCCCTGCAGCCTGGCCAGTACTCTCTGCTACCAGCCCATTGGGAGAGCTGAGGCCTGCCCACTTCAGATACTCAGTAGGCACTGGCTAGTGTTCCACTTGGTCTCAGTCTAATCCTGAGGGTAGCAAGTCAACAAATACTTTTCTCCCATAGCCACTGTGCCTTTGCCCCTGCCACTCTGCAGCACCAGTATCCCTATAGAGTGAGTTCTGGTTTCCTCTGGGACACCGCAGAGTTGGGGAGGTGTCTCTTCAAAATTAGACCCCAGTGTGCTGGCTCTATTGAAGTTGGATCTTTGTGGGAAGTGAACCTGTGCAGCTCCCAGGGTGACCGCCATAGCCAGAGACTTCTGGCTGTAGGAGCAACTCCTGGAGTGCAGGTACACGGATTCATCAGCAGGGCTGGGGAGGCTAAAGCAATTCTGGCCATTCCCAGTGGCCGGTGACTTCAGCAAGGAGAGTTCTCAGCTCAGGAGTCTGGTCAGGCAGGGGCACTGCACAGAGGCTGGGAGGGTGTGTGGAGGGTGGAAGCACCACTGGCCTGGGGAGCACTGGCTCTGGTAGTCACAGGCGGCTGGCCATGCAGGGGTTTGGTGGGGCCGGATGCTGGGAGAGCAATCCATGGAGTCCCACCTCTGGTGGTCACAGGCAGGCCGGCTGGGTGGTGTGGAAGGCTGGGCGCCAGGAAAGCAGCCTGGGGAGTGCTGGCTCTGGCAGTCACAGGCAGGCTGGTTGGTTGTGGGGAGCGCAGCCCAGGCCGTGCCATCTCTGGCAGTCACAGGCAGGCCTGCAGCAGGGCGCTTGGTCTGGCAGGGGGTGGGGGAGATGCTCTTCAGCCTCCTCTCACAATCTATGCAGGCAAGGGAGGAGTGGAGGACTGGGAGTTCAGAATGACAGGGAAAACGTTAGTTCAATGTTACTGCCTGGGAGAGAATGTTCAGTCTCATCAGTTTTCCTCTAGGGAAGTAGCCCCCACTTCCTATAGCTCTCAAACATGGGGTGAGACAATAGGTCCTCAGTTTACTGCTCACCTGTAGTAAAACTATAGAAGTTGGCTTTCTTGGAGTCGCAGCCTGCCTCAGCAGAGGTGACCTGTAGATATCACTCTTCTCTCTCAGCTGGCTTCCAAACTTTAGCTTAATTGGGTACTTTCTGGACTTTATCTGGATGGGAGCTTTTGTTGGAGGCTGACTTCAGTTGGCCATTTTACCCCTTCCTTCCCACTTGCTTCTAAATGTGTTTTTGCCAGTGTTTTTTTTTTTGAATTTGAAATCAGAGATTAGTCAACATAAGAGAAAAGATTAAGAAATTCATTCAAGGAATGAATTCATGGACCAAGGACCTACTAAAGAAAGAAATTCAAGTAACAATAGGAAAAACTCTAGTGAATTAAACACTTCTCCACATTTAAACATCATAGGATTTGTTAGTCAGAAAAGAACAGAAAAAGCACCAGAGCTCCTGACAGAGGAAAAGTCCCAAGTCAGAAAATCTCCACCTGGGTCCTTCGTCTAGGGGTATATATAGTCGCTTGTGTCCTTTGCAGTTCCTTTTGGCAAGGATTTGGTAACAAATGAATGGACACAGTCCCCTCCCCTGGAGCAAGATGAATGATCATATTAACAAGAGATTCATTCCCTTCCCCAGGGCAAGGTGAATGTGCCATTCCCTTCATGAAATTGCCCAGGCCTGGGGCATGAGGAGTCCCTGTTCATCCCTGAATAGGAGAACCCTGTCTCATCCTTAGGCCTGTGAAATGCTCCCAGGGGAGTAGCAAGCAGAGGAGGGCTCTCTAGGTTCAAAGATAGTTCTGGGGTTGGCATGGGCAGGAGTTTTGGCTGTACCACGGTCTCCCTAATCTGACTAGGGACCCATAGGCTTCTGCCATTGGCCGTTCTCTGCAGCATTTGGTTCTCCAGCTGTTGCCTTCCTGAGGCCTGCAGCAACAACACCCCCGGGCAGAAGTGCAGAAGGCGTGGCAAGTCCTCCCAGATGATCAAGCATGCCTCCAGTTGGGGTGCCACGCACCTATATCATGATCATTGCACTTTGTATATGCTTGTATAAAAATATCACATGTGGGAGGTGCCTGTGGCTCAAAGGAGTAGGGGGCTGGCCTCATATGCCAGAGGTGGTGGATTCAAACCTGGCCCCGGCCAAAATCTGCAATAAATAAATAAATAAATAAATAAAAATGTCACATGTGCTGCATTAATATGTACAACTATTATGTATTCAAATAATTGAAAATTGGGATGGCAACTGTGGCTCAAAAGGGTAGAGCTCCAGCCCCATATGCCAGAGGTGGTGGGCTCAATCCCTGCCCTGGCCAAAAAAAAGAAAAAAGATAAATTGAAAATATGGAGACTTTACATCTTTTACATTTATCTGGATGGAGTTGAAATACATTCTTCTTAGTAAAGCATCATAAGAATGGAAAAAATATCCTATGTACTCCATACTAATGTGAAATCAATATATAAACAATTACATGCTCATAAGAACAATAAAACACTAATATAGTACCGTTCACAGGTTGGTGGGGCAGGATGTTTGGCCGAAGGAGGGAGGGCAGGAGGTGAGATCTCACTGAATGTGCACCTTGTTGGGGTGTATAACACGCCCCCTGGGTGAGGGACTCTTCTACAAAATGGAATTTTACCCTGGAATTGAGAACAATGTAACCTAATAATTGTACTTTCATATTAATTTGATTTAACCAAAAAAATATTTTAAAGATTTTAAATAAATAAAATAAATATGTGTTTAATTGCAGCCTTTTAAAAACCTGTTGTACAATGTAATAAAAAAAAATTTGTTTCCAAAATAATGTACATACATATACACATAAAATTAATGAGCCATAAAAAGTAGTTGTTGAAAGATCTAGCCTTCAATAGGAGGTAAAACATGAATAAGCCAATACCTATACCATGTTCCTTATTAGAAACATTGGAGATTATTTAAAAAAATGTTAATAACTTCAGTGCAGTTCAAAATAAAACACTAATGATAAAATGCCAGAAATTTGATCAATATTTCTAATTACTTGTTAGAGAACAATTAGAAGAATAGACCCTCAAAGAAAAGTTTTATAAGTGGAGAAAATAAGAAGGTATAGAGTTTAAGTTTGTCCTCTATGTAACAACAATTCAAAAATAAAAAGGGAAAACATTATTGTCATTTATTTGTCCCCCAAATGCCTTACTAAACAGAAGAAAAAATATAACAAATATTATAAAAATAAGCAGCATCAAAAACATTGACATTTAAATATATTTTTAAGAGGAAAAGAAACTGGGTGAACACAACAGAAGAAATATTGTAACAGATTAAATATACCAGGCAAAAATAAATATGAACAAGAATCCTCAAGGAAAGGAAAATATATAAATAGCATTAACCTTAAAATAAGAAAACCTATATTACTATGAATTTTAAATAACATATTGATAATCCATGTCATGCTATTTTAATTATGTATGATTTATTTAAGTAATTAGCTCTTCTTTTCTAGTCTTTCATCTGGCTAGCCAGTTTTTTCCACGTTGGAACTATGGATGAATTAAGCACATTAGTTCCATTCTATTTTCTTTGAATTTCACTACATGTCAATCTGTATTCCCAATAAAAAGGTGTGCAATATTCAGAAGAGAAAAGCAATTGAGGGAAGCAAAGATGTTCTTGGTGGGATAATTTAAAAAGGACTCCCCCTTTAATTTTCACTTAGTATAACTGGGAGCCTTACTCAAGAATCACTAGTGCCTCTTTGGTATAGCAAAACCATAATTTACTATATGTAATGCTCAAAAAATAAGAAGATTGATATATTAATGTCAAATGTTATTTTTCTGAGATATCACACAAATATTATAGTTAAATTGAGTAAAATTATATCTCTTATATTCTTTACAAATACATTAGAACCTTTGTAAGTCAACCACCCAAGAGACAGTAACTAACTGGGCAACATATGGAGGGGTCAACATAAGGAAGTAGGGCTAGTGCACTGATGCGTACATGTGGTGCATGTCCGATCTCTGAAAATTAGATCAGCTTAAGGATATGGTTCATGAAGAGAGGTGGTCAGCTGCAGAGTATGGAGGCTCTACTGTGTTTATTTCACACCTTAATGTTTTACCTTGCTATTAAGATTAGTGGAACAGTTCACAACGCACAAAACCATTTATATCTAGTTTATACATGATTCAAAAACCTAAACCTAAATCAGATCAATGCTGTTTCACTGGCTCCCCCAGTTGAATTTTCTAGGAAAACTGAGGTGCTGCCAATTTAAGTTGTTCAGTAAAAAGTCAGCAAGACAAAAAAGAACTTACGACATTTTGCTATAAATATGCCATGTTGTGAACGCTACTCACTGTGCCATTTAATTTTAATGTTAAAAGTAGTTTTTATTTTAAAAAAATGTAACAATGAAATTTACAAGTACAAATAATAACCATGTACTTATTGATTTGAGAATTTATTGGCTAAAATTAACTCACACCAGCCTCCGATTATTCACATTCAAAATAAATTTGGACTAGATACTATCATAATTTCATACTAGTTTAGCTATGGTTCTTAGAAAAAACTACAAATAAGGAACTGACATTTTAAATCAGGCACAAATTTTACTTCTCAAATAATGCAAGAAAGATTTTTATTGTGATAAATGCTACATAATATTTCTAAAAAATTATGGGTGTCTCTAATTTTGTAATACTTCCCGTGAAAAAGGAATTCAAACAAGTTTGAGAAATAGAGAGTAATATCTATCATCATTTTGTAGGCTTAGATAAATTCTGCTGTACAAAAATGGTGTTAACTTTATTCAGTTTTGTGTTGTCTAAATATGTTGGGAGGAAGCATAGCCACTGTGCCATAGATCTAATGTCCCTCGAGACAAATGATGTGACTTTCACGACCCAATAGCTTAGGTATTTTTCTCAGATTTGTTTATTTTTCAGGACATTTAATATTCTATTTACAGTTTCTTATACATGCTTAAGAATCACAGATGATTTTTTAAATGACCCACAAAACAGAAGAACAATGATATCTTGAATCAGTAGCATCACTTGTCCATCCACTGCTCACTTCTGGCTGTGTGGTCCAGTTCTTAACAGGCCAGGGACTATTAAGGGTTGCAGCCTGGGAGTTGGAGACCACAGCTTAAGATGGTTAACCACATTCATTTGCTGTGGTAGGCATTGTTTGTTGACTTCCTAACAGCCATCCCCCTGGTTCCTTGCTACCAGAACACTGATTTTGTCTAGGCATAGGGTAGTAATGAAGGCAAGGATAGTGGGTCCTTCCAGAGTCTTAGGAGATAAACTCTGTTTAGTCTGAGCCAATCGTGGTGATTCCATTCCCTCTTACCAGTGATTTGGTGATATACATGTTGAGAGTTCTGGCCTGTGAGATGTACAGATAAGTCTGTTGAGGGGCCTTCTGGAAAAGGTTTTGCTCCCTGATAAAATGGACTATGCAAGGAAAAACTACTTTTTTTTCGAGATCATGTTTATGAGAAAGTGATTCCTGGAACTGGGGCAGTCATAACCAGGAATAAGCTGAGGGTGAAGGCCAATCTGCTGAGGATGATAGAGCAGAGGAAAGGTTCTGGGTCATTAGTAGCATTGTTGGGCCACTGTAGCCTTCAGAATCACCGTGTGAGATAATTCATGTCTTTATTATTTATGTTGAGTTTAGTTTAATATTGTTTACTTGCAGCTGAAAGCTTCCTGACATCCCTTCATCATGCCATATTGGTTATCCAATGATGTGAGTTTATTCAAAGAGCCAATTCTAAATTTTCAAAAATATGGGGAACTGGTTGATGATAGCTTGAATTCAATCATTATGGAAATATTTCCACCACAGAAATTGGCAAATATGACAAATCAAGCCTTCAAGAATCACTGATTAATGTACTAAATTCCAGTACACAACTGGTTACATTTTTACTCAAAAAAATGTTTCTAAAAAGTCATATTTACTCAAAATGTCATTGGCACATATTTTACTTATACAGATATTCTATTTTCACTTTACCTGATAACAAATGGATGAGAAAATTTCAGCTTTTTTTTTTTTTTAGCTTTCCCCCAGGCATATAATGATGTGCTTAGTCATCAGTAAAACATTAATTTCACTAAAGAGTAGTAATTTGAGGAACCCCATAGTGAGTCCTTTGTGTTTGGAACACTCTTCCCCTACTTTTACTTCAAATACATCAAACATGGTGCCCCTCCATAATTTAAATGACTCATCATCTCCTAAATTGCAGTGTGTTTCTCACATGAGTCTGTGTCCCTCTGATTCATATTCAGGAGACCCTTGTACCCACTACTCCAGGGCCCTTCACAAAAATTAAATAAATAAAAAAACTAATAAACAAATAAAATCAATAGCAATAACACAGAGAAATGGCTAAATTTTATCTATAGTATTATTGCTCTTAATTTAGTTGACAGTTGAGAAATGTATAGTATTTCAGATAAAGCGTAACATTGACAAGAGCGATAATTCTGAGTTATAATCAATGCAGTGATGTTAGAATTCAGTAAAAATATGAAAATTTTATAATACTTTAAAAATATCACAACTCTACATTATTTTAATCCTTAAAAACATCATTATACAGACAGAGCAAAATCTTAGACTAGGGACATCTATGCGTTAGCCACTTGCCGTGAGATTGGAGGAAGAAGATTCCAGCAATCTCTGCCTGGGATGTCCTGCCCAGAAACATCATTCTGGGGGCACAGCGAGATGGCAGGTGACTCCTGGAGCCAAGAAGGGAGTCAGAAGCAGTGAAAGGCTGGCACAGAAGGTGAGTGTCTGGGTGTGTGCACAAGCTGCCAGCCCTCTGATGAAGGGCTAGAGACAGGGAACCCCTGTCATGCACTTTTTTTTTGGACTCAAGGGCTCACCAAAGATGCATTGGGAAGGCTTAAGTGAGCAAGTGAACTTAAATAGCACCAGGTGGCTGGTATTAAACCACAGCCAGGGTGGAACTCCCATCAGCTCAGCTACTAGCAGGTCACTGCCATTGTGGAAAGGCTGCTTGTGAAGAACAGCCTGTAGGCTCTCAGCATGTGGTCAGCTCTGGCATGCCTGTTGAGCTTAGACAGCCACAAAGGGTGAGTTGGGTGCCTTCTGCAGCCCTGAGAAAGCCCCTTTGTCCAAGGAGCACTGGTTGGAAGGCAAGGCATATCTCCTAACAAGTTTAGCAAGAGCTTCAAGATTCCAACCCTACAGGGATTGAATGCTAGTGAAGGGGCCACGCAAATACATTGAGGGCAAATAAAACCAGAAGCTGGAACTTGGTCCTCCCAGCAACTGGATAATGGCTTCCAGCCTTCATTTCATATAGCAGAATCAGCATTTGTGTTCTGTGTCTCCTAACCCCAGAGTACCACCAGATGTACAGACATATATTGCATAATAAATCTTTTTTCTCCTTCTCCCAGTCTCCTCCAAACACCACATGGTGTCCAGTCAGTATATTGCAATATATATTTTTTAATTTAAAAAATTTTTTTTGTTTTTGTTTTGTTGGACTTTTATTTTTACATTTTAACTTTCTTGAGTATCAAAGTTTCCATTTTGGCTATTGTTTTTCTGACTCCTTTATCCTTTCTTTGCTGTTTACTCCCTTTTATTCTTTCTTTTTAGTAGAGGTTTTTCTAATTTCTTCATTTTTCCTGCATACATTTCTCAAGCAACAACTAAGATATCCCCATTTTACAGATTACAGATTATATAATTTTATTTTTAATTTTCTTCACTGATTTTTTTGTTTACTGTTTTGTTCTATTTCATTCTGTATGCTATTTATGGTACAGAGCCTCACTCTGAGCCCATGTTGGGGTGTCATGGCATTGGCCTGGCTCAAGGAGGCTTTGAGCCCCCTGTCTAGAGCATCTTCTAGTTTGGGCCTGTCAAAGGGCAGTATTTATAGGTTCCTAGTGTGACACACTGCTGATTTTATTCCCTATTTGTCGGAAGTGGTGTCTTGTTTATGGTCAGGCTAGTAATGTGCCTAGCTTGTGTGACCACAAGGGACCCGCCTAACCTGGCTCCCCTAGAGTCCTGAAATTTCAGTTGTTGGTCAAAGCATCCTGTTGAACACCACTATTACTCCTATCTTTCTCTTTCTTCTCTCCTTTATAATTTTTTTCTTACACCCCCTTTTTCTCCTTTTCTGATGTTTTTCCTTTTGTACTCTTTATACTTCTTTTGGCCCTATGCTAAAAGGATACTCCAATAACTAAGCACAAAAACAAGGACATTTAAAGAGAAGGAAGAAGTGAAAAGAAAGAAAACACATATGAAGAGAAATAAACAAAATAAATCTGTCAACATGAAGAAACAGGACATGTCAACCCACCCCCAAGGGATCATGAGGCTACCACAAAGGATCCCATCTATACAGAAATTATGGAAATTGCAGAATGGGAATTTCAAGTTTGGATGGCAAAATAATGAAGAGAATTGAAGGGAAAAGGGAAAATCACCAAATGGAAATCCAAAAACTGATAAAATAAATGAGTGAAAGACATGATAAATGAGAAATGATACATCAGAGCTTAAGGAATTGAAGGAGTCACTGGGGAAATTTAAAGATGCAGTAGAAAGTATCAATAACAGATTGACCATGGAGAAATAGAATCTCAAAACTGAAGGATAAGGCTCTTGAGCTAACCTGGACTTTAAAGAGGCAGAAAAGAACAGACTAAAAGTTAAAAGCAGAACAATTGCTTAGAGTGTTATTGGACTTTACAAAATGTTCAAATATATCATTTATAGGTATTAATGAAAAAGAAGAAGCACAAAGTATATCATAAATAAGCATTCCCCAAGCATCACCAAAGATTTCAATACTTTATTTTTTTTAGAGGGATATCAAAATCTGGTTCATCTCAATACATTTAGAACATCTCCAAGACACATTGTAATGAACCTGGACAGGGTAAAAAAGAAAGAGAACTTTTACATGCAGCCAGGAGTAAGCACTAATAGACCTACAGGGCAGACCACTGGATGACAATAGACTTGAAACTACTCAAGTCAGAGAGAATGGTCATCTACCTTTCATCTTCTTAAAAAAAATTTTCTTTCATCCCAGATTCTGTATCTGCTACACTAAACTTCAAATTCTATGGAGAAATCAAATTAAATATTTTACTGACACGCAAACATTGAGGAAATTAGCCACAATAGAACCAACTCTGCAGGAAATACTCAGACCTGTTCTCTGCACTGACAATAACAATGGAACACAGGCAAAGTAGACACCAGAAACAAAAGGACAAAACATAGCTTCCACAGTAGCATAAAGGGTAAAACTTAAGCAATGGACATTCACAAATAAGATGACTAAAACTCTACCATACTTATCAATTCTCTCAATAAATGTAAATGGCTTGAATTCCCCAGTAAAGAGGCATAGTTTGGCTGACTTGATGAAAAAGCATAAGCATCTATATGTTGTATTCAGGAAACACACCTAACCTTGACGGACAAAAGAAGACTCTGAAACTTTAGGCAAATGAAAATCAGATTAAAGGAGGGGTCACATCTTATTTTCAGATGCAAGTGGATTTAAAGCAACTAAAATTAAGAAAGATAAAGATGGTCATTACTTACTGGTCAAGGAAACAGTACAGAAAAGGACATTTCAATTCTAAATATATGTGCACCCAATTTAAATGCTCCCAGACTTATGAAATGAATCAATATTTTTCTGATTAATAGGATAATCTACAACACCATAATAGCAGGGGATTTTAACACATCTCAGACAGAACTGAACATATACTCTAAACAGAAACTAAACAAAGATACAAGGGACTGAAACGTGACCCTAGAACAAATGGGCTTAATAGACATGTAGAGTACACATTATCTTAATGAAAATGAATATATGTTTTTCCCATCAGCCCATGGAATGTCCTTCAAAATTGTTTATATCTGAGGGCACAAATCAATGTTTAATAAAATTAAAATAATTGAAATTATACTGTGTATATTTTCAGACAAATAGGGAGTATAGATCAAACTCAACTCCAGCAAAAATTTTCTTCCCTCTATAAAGGAACAGACTTTCCACAACCTTATGCTGAATGATAGTTGGGTCAAGGAGGATATGAGAAAGGAATTTATTAGATTTCTTGAACAAAATGACTATGAAGCCACAGTAACTGAAACTTGTGGGATACTGCAAAAGTGTCCTGAGAGAAAAATATTTCACAGTACATATCCACATCTGAAAAATAGCAAGAGTGCACATCAACAACCTTATGAATCATCTCAAAGAAATGGAAAAGGAAGAGCAATCCAATCCAATACATAGCAGAAGAAAATAAATAACCAAAATTAAAAAATAAATAAGTGAAATTGAAAACAAAAGGATCATTCAGAAAATTAATGAAACAAAAACTTGGTTCTTCAGGAAGACAAAAAAAATTAATAAACCTTTGGCCAAATTAGCTAGAAACTAAAAAGTAAAATCTCTAATAACCTCAATCAGAAACAAAAAAGGGAAAATAATACAGATAACTTAGTGATGCAAGAGATTATTTCTCATTACCACAAGAAACACTAGGCCCATAAATTTGACAGTGTAGAGGAAAAGGAACATTATAACAGGATACTACATTCCTAGACTTAACCAGGAAGAAAGACATCTCATGAAAAGACTATTACCAAGGACTGAAATTGAAGAAGCAATGAAACAGCTCCCAACAAATACAAAACCAAAAAAGTCATGGTCAAGATGGCTTCACACCAAAATTCTATCAAACCTTGTGTACCTATACTACAGAAACTACTCCAAAATTTTGAGAAGGACAGATCGTTCCCCAATACATTCTATGAAACAAACAGTTGGGAAAGTACCCAGCTGAAAAGGAGAACTACAAACAAATTTCTTTAATCAATATTGATGCAAAAATACTCAATGAAATCCTAGAAAATAGATTACAGCTACACATTAGATCAATAGGCTTCATCCCAGGGAAGCAAGGTTAGTTTAACATACACAAATCCATAAATATAATTTATCACATAAATAGAAGCAAAAACGAAGGTCATATGATCCTCTCATTAGATGCATAAAAAGCATTTGTTAAAGCCAGCATCCTTTTCTAACAAGAACACTGAAGAAAATAGGCATAGGTGGCACATTTCTTAAACTGATTCAAGCCATGTATGACAAACCCACAGCCAATATTGCACTGAATGGAGTAAATCTGAAAGCTTTACCACTTAGAACTGGAAACAGACAAGGTTGTCCTCTATCACCATTGCTATTCAGTATAATTCTGAAAGTTCTAGCCAATGCAATCAGGAAACACAAGGATATAAAGGGCTTCCAAATGGAGGCAGATGAGGTCCAAATCTTTCTTTTTGTTGATTATATAATCTTACACTTAAAAAAACCCAGAGGCTCAACCACAATAGTCCTGGAAGTGATCAAGAAATACAGTAATGTCTCAGAGTATAAAATCAATGTCCACAAATTAGTAGCCTTTGTATATGCCAGTAATGGCCAAGTTGAGAAGCAAATCAAGGACTCAACACCCTACAAAGCAGCTTCAATGAAAAAGAAATACCTGGGAATATACCTAACAAAGGAGGTGAAGGATCTCTATGAAGAGAATTATAAAACCCTAACAAGAAATAGAATATTAACAAATGGAATAACATACCATGAACTTGGCTCAGAGCATCTATACTACCCAAAGAAATCTACACATTCAATCCAATCCCCATTAAAATACCAACATCATATTTTGAGGAACTGGAAAAAATTATTCTTCATTTTCTATGGAACCAGAAAAAATCCATTTAGACCAGGCAATTCTTAGTGATAAAAACAAAGCTGGAGGCATCACTCTCAGAATTCAGGCTATTTTACAAGTCCACAGTGATCAAAACAATATGGTATTGGCACAAAAATAGAGACAGACATATGGAACAGAATAGAAAACCAAGAGATGAAACCAATCTCTTATCACCATCTGATCTTCAACAAACCAAACAAAAGAATACAGTGGGGAAAACCTCCTCAGTAAATGGGTGTGGGAAAACTATTTAATCACATGTAAAAGACTGAAACTGGACCCACACTTTTCACCACTTACAAAAATCAAATCAAGATGGATAAGATATTTAAATCTAAGACATGAAATGATAAAAATCCTAAAAGAAAGTGTGATAAGAACTCTTAATGGTGTAGCCTTCTGGAAAGATAAAGAAGACTTCAGTGGCAATTGCAACAACAAAACTTAACAAATGGTACTTAAGCTGAAAAGCTTCTGCACAGGTAAGGACACAACAATCAAAGCAAATAGACCATCTTCAGAATGGGAAAACATATTTTTATTTGACAAATCTGAGAAAGTGTCGGTAACTAGAATTTACAGATAATCAAATTAATCAACCAAAAAGAGCAAACAATCTTCTCTATCTCCAGGCAAGAAACATGAATGGAACCTTTGCTGAAGAAGGCAGATGAATGGCTAAGAAAAATGAAAAAATGCTCATTGTCTCTGATTATCAGATAAATGCAAATCAAAACCACACAGAGATTGCCTAATCACAGTGAGAATAGCCCACATCACAAAATCTCAAAGCTGCAGATGCTAATGTAGATGTGGAGAGAAGTGAACACTTTCATCCTGCTGGTGGGACTGCAAGCTAATACAGCCTCTTTAGAAAGAAGTATGGAGAATCCTCAAAGAACTCAAATTCAACCTCTCATTTGATCCTATAATCCTATTACTAGGCATCTACCCAGAAGAAAAAGAATCATTTTTTTTTATGAGGACATTTGTACTACATCCTTTATCCCTGCTCAATTTACAATCTCCAGAATGTGGAAATACCTAAATGCACACCAACCCAGGAATACATTAATAAGCTGCGGCATATCTATACCATGGAATACTATTCAGCCATAAAAAATATAGAGACTTTAAGTCTTTCGTATTAACCTGGGTAGAGTTGGAACACATTCTTCTTAGTAAAGTATCACAAGAATGGAGAAGCAAGAATACATTGTACTCAATCCTAATATGAAGCCAGTAGATGATCAAATACATACGTACCCACATGAGAGAAAAACTAAATCAATTCAAGGTGTGAGGACGTGAGGAGAGGAAGGAAGAGAGGGAGATGGGAGATAATTGTGTATGACACACCTCTTGGTGGCTGGATACAAGAGGCAATAGGGACTTTACCTAACAAATGCAAACAATGTAACCTAATTCTTTGTACCCTCAATGAAGCTGAAACAATTTTAAAAAAGAGAGAGAGAGAAGATATTGATTTTAATCTGGAGTTGGATTACATTCTTCTTAGTAATTATCACAAGAATGGAAAAGCAAGTATCCAATATAGTCAATATTAATATGAAGCCAGTATATAAACTAATACATACCCACACAGGGGAAAAAACCATTCACTTCAAGTTGGTAGAAGGCAGAGGAGGCAGGGAGAGGGAGAGAGAGGGGACTGATTTACCCCCACCTAATGGGCAAATGTAAGGGTATATGGCACACCTCCTGGTAATCAGACACAACTACAACAGGGACTTTATGTAACAAATGCAAACATTGTAACTTAATTGATTATTTGTACCCCATATTAATTTGAAATTTTAAAAAATTATACTCAGTGTATATACTGTATTATATACAGTATAATAATATAATACACTATAATGACCATTTTGACTCTTTTATAAAACATTTTTACACAATTCGTTACATAAGTAAATATCTTTCACAAATGTAACTAATTTTTTCCTAAACAATTTTCCATTTTATTGTTACCAATATGGACAACTTATTTTCTTTTTACTCCCATGACATAGCAATATCTGGTACCAAGTAGAAACTTACTAAATACTTGATATGTTAATCAATGCTGCTTATTAAAATTAGATAACTAATTCCTACAACTGTCTATTAACAGATTCCATGGAATAAATAGATTCTACTGTTGAGACAATATTTTCTTCCAATCTGTAATTATCTAAATAAAAGTCTAGGTCAAAGTTAGATAAATTTCTTTTCCCTCCAGGTAGTCTCATGAAACTATTACAACTACTTGTACTCATATTTATCAACATGGTTGGTTTTCATAAATAACAAGGCAGTGTAAACAGGATATTGCTTATGTGTTCAAAATTTTCCAAATATCGTAAGATAGTTGAAGAGAAAATTTTATTAGAACTTTCTATTTAGACTAACAACATAAACAAAATCACTTCTTTACTTGCTATTGTACTGTTGGAGAAAGAAGGTGGATAGCATGGGTACAAAAAAATAAATGAATCTATTTCTTTGGTGTTAGCTGTAGCAGGAAACAAAGATTAAAACAGAATCTATTGAAGGAGTCAAAAATGTTTTAATTGTTTTAATAATATTTTTAATAGTTAATTTTAAATTCAAAGTTATACATACCATGATAATATTTTCTTTACAATTATACAATTAAATGTTTATTATCAATTTAGACAAGCTCAGATGAGTAATACAAATATTTTAATTCACATGTAGACATAGTCACAACTTTTTTAAATCAACAAAAAAGTTTAATGTAATCAGAAAGCAGCAGACATAGAATTTCTCATTTGAAATGTCATTTGCAATATTCGATGCAAATAAATGTTTGATTGAAAAAGCAAAATATCATTAGAAATATGGCCATATAGCAATATGATAGCAATGTTAATATCATTACCATTATTATTATGAAAAGGGACACTTATCTATCCCCTAAGAATTTGAACATAGCTATTGTCCAGTTAGTAAGAATTGTGATGTGGGCTTAAAAAATAAGTAAATAAAAGAATGAGAAAATAGCTCTGATGTTTTATTACATTAGAATCTGGGACTATAAAGAGACTTGAATTAAACAATGTAAAATTATGGGAGAATAAAATGGCACAACATGCAGTAATTTACAATCAATTTAGTATGTGTCAAGTCATAAATCTGTTCTTCAAATAGATTTCTCACTATTGGAATGAGTGTTTAATTTTAATGTTTATGTTTTTCCTCTCTGACGATCCTTCAGGATTGTTTTAATAAAACTTCACTGTACTCAAAGGTATTTTTGACCTGGTCAAATCATAGCATTTTATATATATAGAAAAATTCACAACTTATCTATATGTACAGCCTGAAATTTCCAAAACCTGGCATGTAAAAAGTGTGTACAAATTATGCATTTACGTTGTTAACACTTAGCTAAACAAATACCATTTTTATGCCTAAATGTCTATGGAAGGGAAATAATTTTCTTTAGGTGCCAAATTTTGTATCTAAGTTGAAAGAGTGGGCCTGTTTTCTGGAGAAGATGAAATATTTTCTGTAATGCTCTTTAATGTTTTCAAGTTTATTTGAGGAATGGAAAGAAGGCATCATTGAACCAAGGTATTATTTGGCCAGGATAGAAAGCTAGCTAGAATATTGTCACTAGTATGTGTATAACATGGCTCTCCAATACATACCCTTTCACATGATGTATTTCCGCAGAGTCTAAGTTTCACACTGCTTCTTAGGCTATTAATCTTTTTCTTCACAAGGATATTCCAGAAATGTTTGTAGCATTTTCAAGCAATATACTGAACAGACTCCACACCGCTGGGTATTTATGGCAGGTAGTGGAGAACAATACAAACTGAGAAATATTCTACCTCCACTGCAAAAAATACTTAGTCTAGGAGAATAGTGGATAAATTCAGCAAAAAAGCATTTTTGCCTGACATTGTGAAAAGCTCCACAGGGAACTTTGACAGACGAGAGAGCAAGTGAAAATATCATTTTCTCTAGGGAAGTATTTAGTTGCCTGAAAACTTCTAAGATAATGTTTAAAATAAACTTGTTCAACTGAATAGTATGAATATTTTCATTGAGCACAGCATTTATGAGATCCCTTTCATAGAAATTTGCCAATTCTTTGTCCAGCTACATAAAAATCTATATGGAAGTTTTTGAGAAGAGAGAGTCCAAACAAAACTATTTAAATTTAAAAAATGGAAATATTTTTCTATACAGGAAAATAAGAAAAAAATAATTATGTGTGTGTCTATGTTGACTTATTTACTATAAAGTCACTGTTTGCTAAGTTATTTCTGTATCTGTGTGTTTGTGTCTGTGTGTGTTTTAATGATCACTTTTCCAGTGTGAAATGAAAATTTTATTTTTGAGTTATTCATTAATACTTTAAGGCCTTTATCATAGGAAGAAGGGTCTCATTAATTGTACCTTGACTAATGTCCAATTTATTATTTATTAAACTATATCAATCTCATAAATACTACATTTACTACTCAAACAACAACATTTATGAAGGTGACAAATTTGACAGTCCACTTTTTTTTTCTGAGCTTGACTAACATATATGTGTTTTCCATTGAGCTCTTTTCCATTTATCTCATCCACAACCTTTTGGACATCTTCATGCCTTTCAAAGCTTACAAGTCCACATTCCTTGGATTTTCCACTTTCATCAGTCAGTACTTTCACACTTACGGCATGTCCAAACTTGCCAAATAGATCCTTAATGCTGTCATCATCCATGTCTTCTCCAAAATTCTTGAGGTAACCATTGGTGAACTCTTTTGCCCTAGTTTGAAGTTCTGTTTCTCTTTCTTTACGAGACTTAAATTGTCCAACAAATACTTTTCAATCATTTAGAAGCATCCCATTCATTTTTTTCAATAGCTCTTTCAGCTGCTTCTTATGTCTTAAAGTGTATAAATCTATAGTCCCTGGAACCATTTTCATCACAAACCACGTTACATGAAAAGATGTTACTAAAAGCAGAAAATGTATCATATAGTGCTTTATTATCAATGGATTTGTCCAAATTTTTAATGAGTATGTTGCCCAATCCATTTTTGAGAGGTGATGGATCACACTGAGACTAAGTAATGCCGCCTGTCTTGCCTTTAATAGCATCAAGATTCTTGACGTCGAAAGCGCACTTTGAGACTGCCAAAGCCTGGAAGTTCACATATGCACAGCCCAAGGAGGGGCAGGTGATCATGGCCCTGAAGACCCAGATGGAGAAGATGGGCTGGGCTGAACTTCTCCTAGAGTATCCCCACAGTCACGTCAGGTGCAGGTCCTCCACTTAGCGCGAGACCATGGGGTAGCTGGGGGCGCTGGGGTTCATCTCCACATAGTTGCCTGGAGACTGGAGAGCCACAGGGCGGGACCTTCCCATGAGAGGAGGAGAATGCGTGCTGGGGCTGGGGACTGGAGCTAGGGGAGAAATGGGGCAAGTGCAGAGGGAGAAAACTCAACAGAATTTGAAAACTACTCAATGGAGGCGGAACTGGGTTAGTCCCCCCACCGCTTGCTGCAGCTGGGGAGCAAGGGTGGCAGTCTGGAGTGTCTGTCTGGGCCACAGGAAGGCCTCAGTCTCTTGGTTCCTTCTTGGGGCTGCAGGCGAGCAGGTTGGTCTCCTGTGCTTCACCAGTTATTTTATAAAAGAGGAAAAAGACGTTTCCATCAGGGGAAACGGATTTTTTTGTAATTTTTTTTTTATGTGTGTCTTTTTAAAGGAGTTTTTTAGATTTTTTTTTTTTTTTTTTTGATATTTTTCATAACAAATGTGTGTTCTGAGCCTGGAGCACGCTCTCCACACTATGGACATGGAGGAAAGGGAGAGGAAAAGGGGGCTAACTTTCTTTATAAGTAGAATCCTCTGCAATAGCTACTTCATGATCCCTTGGAGAGGGGTTCCTCTGTTCTGGTTTTTCACGTTGTCAGGATTTTTTTGCTGTTTCTTCCTCATGAGATTTTGGATTTGTCTGCTACCTTATCCTACTTTTTCCTTTCACTTCTTCCTCCCTTATAAGTTACCTTGTCTCTGACAAGGAGTTGAAGTGTCCTTTTGTTCCAGGGCCAAAAGGAATATAACAGTGAAGAGTAAGAAGGGAGAAAAGATGAAAAAAAGAGAAAAGGAAAGGGAGGATAGAAGGGAAGACTAACAAAAAGAATAGAAGAAAAGAAAGAGAGAGACAGGAGTAATAGTGGTGTACAGTAGGGTACTTTGACCCATACCCACAAATCTCAATCTCTGGGAGGCTGGGTTGGGTGGTTCCCTCCAGTTCAGGAGATCCTGATCAGCCTGAGCAGACATAAGACCCTATCTGTACCAAATAGAGATGAACAATGAAAATACTATAAATCAAAGGGAAACAATGAAACAAAAAACCTTAAGAGGTAAAGTTTGGGGGAAAAAATAACAAGATCAGGAAAACTCACAAAAATGGAGCCTTTACTATAGAAGGAAATAATTAAAAATTATGATTACAGGATAATAATAAGAAAAAGAACTATCTAGGGAAAAATGTTGAAAAAATTTTTAAAAAGAAAAATATATGTATACATATATACTATCTTTCCATATAGCCTTATATTGCCTGGGCAACAGGTGATCCTCTGAGGTATGAGACGTTAATCACAATGCTGATACAGCTGTATAAGATGGAGGCTGGAAGCCTCTGTCTTGATGAGACTTGGTCTCATCTTCCTGTCTTCTTTGCTCCCAATCCTCACAGGGTTGGGGATCTGAAGCTCTTGTCAGCCTGCTTAGTAGACATGCCTCGACCTTTGCAAACTGTGTCTCTTGTCCATGCAGTGGCTTTCCCAGGATAAAGTGTCTCACTCATTTCTCCCCACAGGTGGCTGTCTAGCTTATCAGGCACACCAGAACTGGCCTCACACTAGGACCCTGAGGGCTGATCACAAGGCAGCTTTCCCATAATGGCTGTACCTGGCCTGTAGCTGAACAATGAGAGCTCCACTCCTCCTGGTGTCTCAATCCTGGCCGGGTGCTGTTCAAGATTATTCATGTGCTGGCCCAAACTCTCCTAAGATAAACTTTACCAAGTGCCAAGGTCAAAAAAAAAAAAAAAAAAAAAAAAAAAAAACAACAAGGCAGGCCTTCTTTGTCTTAAAACTGCTGCAACTGCTGAACCAGCTGGCCTCTGCCAGAGTGCAAATACCTGCCCTTACGCAGGTTGTGCACTGTTTCCCACGTCCTTTGGGGTCCTACAGGCTCTCGTTACCTCCCTGTGCCCCTGAAATGATATTTCTGGGCAGGGTCCACCAGCCAGACATGGCTGGCGTCCTTTCTCCCCAATTTCACCATGCGTCACTGTAAAGAATTTGTCTGTAGTTCCCCTTCGTTCACTTTTTAACACAATTATACGATTTCTTGATATTGAGTAGTTTGAATTCCTGTATATTTTGGATATCAGTCCTTATTCAATGTATGATTGCAAGTATTTTCTTTCCCAATCTTTGTGTTGTTTCTTCATTTTTTAAATTATTTCTTTTGCTGTGAAGGTTTTTTTTTTCTTGCTTGATGCAATATCATTTGTATAATTTTGCTCTCATTATTTGTGTTTTTGTAGTCATATTCAAGAAAGCTCTGTCCATACCAACTCATGACGTTTTCTCCCATTTTTTTCTTCTAGTGTTTTTATAGTTTCAGATCTTATGCTTAAGTCTTTAATCTATTTTGAGTTTTTTCTTTTAAAAAATGAGGTATTACTTTTTTAATCGTGGTCATATGAATATACAGTTTTCCAAGCAATATTTATTTAAGAAACTTCCATTTCCCATTGTGTCTTCTTGACACCTTTATCTAAAATCAATTGACAACAGGTGCATAAATTTATTTGGGGCTGTCTCTCCTATTCCATTAACATACATGTCTGTTCTCAGCAGTATCCTGCTGCTTTGTAATATATTTTAAAAAGTGGTAAAGTCATACTTCAGCTTTGTCCTTTTTGCTCAAAATTTTTTGAGTTATTCAGGTTCTTTTGGGATTCCATAAAAATTTTAGGATTTATTTTTCTGCTTTTTGAAGAATAATATTGAAATTTTGATAAATATGGCACTGTATTTGTAAAACACTTCAGGCTGGGTGGTAATTTTAACAATATTAATTCTTCCAATTTATGAACAAAAATGTCCCACTTCCCTTTTAGAACTACTTTTTTTTCTGTATTACATAAATTTTAGTGTGTTTTGCTCCCATTTTCAATTTCTTAAGTTATATTTTATAATTGTTCCTTAATTACTTCCATGATTCATTAATTATTCAGGAGCCAGTGGTTTAGTTTCAACTTACTTGTTGATTTTCCTTGATTTTCTCTAGTTATTGATTTTTAGCTTTGTACCATTACAGTTGAAGAAGATACATAATGTGATTTTGAGCTGCTTTGATTTGCTAATATGTTTTTTAGAGGCCTAACATTGTGGCCAATTCTGAAATACTTCTATGTGTTCTTGAGAATAATGTTATGTCCTGTTGCTATTAAATGGAATGTTCTGTGTATATCGTTACTTCCATTGGACTTAAAGTGGAGTTCAAATGTAATGTTTTCCTTATTGATTTTCTGTCTAGATCATATGCTTTTATTGAAGGTAAGGAATTGAAGTCTCCTGTTATAATTGTGTTGCAATCTATATTTTCCTTTAGGTCTCAATCTTTTATCTATTTAAATGCTCTAATTTTGGAGATATATATATATATTTACAATTATTATATTCTTTTGGTAACTTGACCTATTTATCACAATATAATGCTCTTAGTTGTCTGTTTTTATAGTTTGTGACCTAAAGTCTATTTTGCCTGAGAGCCTCTATGGGGACTTAGGTCTTCAAACTCATAGAATACAAGAGCTGGGAAGATGTGTCTACCATACCTAGATTTCAAAGGATGTTGTGAGGACAAATCAGAAACCTCCTGCAGAAAAAGAGCCACCACAAAGATTTACCACTAGAGCCATGGTATTTGAACCATGAAAGTGTAGCTGCTGCCAAGACTGAAGAACTGTGGAACTTCTGATGTACAAACCCATCATTGAAGAGCTATGGGCATAAGACTCTAACCCGTGAAATCTACTGTGTGGGCTGAGTCCAGCAAAGCCATAGAAACAGGGCTACCCAAGACTTTGGGTTCCTAACCTCCAATCCAGTGTGCCAAGGATACAGGACACAGAATCAAGGAAGACTATTCTCTAACTTCAAGATTTTCTGTTATTAACCTTGTTGGGTTTTGGACTGGCTTAAGACCAGTTACTCCTTTCTTTTGTCCATGTATCAATTTTAGAATGAGAAGGTCTATCAGCCAGGCGTCCTCAAACTATGGCCCATGGGCCCCATGCAGCCTGCCTAGGACATTTATCTGGCCCTCCAGGTGGTTTTGCCGCTGCTGCCTGTCCTGCTTAGCAGCCAACTCATCCCGGGGCCTGCAGTCTGGCCCTCCAATGGTCTGAGGGACAGTGAACTGGCCCCCTGTTTAAAAAGTTTGAGGAACCCTGGTCTATCCTAATCTCATCCCACCATTATATTTTGGAAGTGGGCAACTCGTTCTGACTTCACAGACTCAGGGGTCTAGGAATTTTGCCTAAGGACAAGTTCAGACTTTCAGGGTTACTGGGATGGAAATAATATTTTCTTTTCTTTTTTCTTTCCTTCCTTCCTTCCTTCCTTCCTTCCTTCCTTCCTTCCTTCCTTCCTTCCTTCCTTCCTTCCTTCTTTCTTTCTTTCTTTGGAACATGAGTTTGGAGAGCCAGGGAAAGAATGTCATGGTATGAATGTCCCTTCCAAAATTTGTGAAACTTAATCTTCAATGCAGCAGTGTTCAGAGGCAGGACTTTTAAGATATGAATAGATCATGAAGGTTCTGTCCTTGTCAATAATCAATGGATTATTGATATTTTTACAGGAGTGTGTTAGTTATCACAGAGGTGGGCCTTTGATTAAAAAAAAAGATGAGTTTGCCCTGATATTCTATGTGTCATGTTCTTGCTTCTGCCCTTTCACCTTTGCAGTGGAATTGCCCTCACCTGATGCAGTCAACATCCTCTCCAGTTTCTCAATCTCTGGAACTGTGACAAGTAATGTTTTTCTTTATTTTCTTTGTAAGTTACCTCGTCCCAGGTATTCTATAATAGTGACATAAAATAGATTAAGACATTGCATTTTACTCTCCCTTCTCTCACATTTTACCTTTTAATGTCACACTGAACATCTTTTTATAATTTGCATTCCTTAACAAGTATGACAGTTTTACTTTAGTGGAATTCTATGTTATACAAATATTAAATACTATGTAGAGGGTTACCATAACTATAGCCAACAGTGACAGCCATGCCATACCAGGCATGTAGTTAGTCGTATTCTAATCACATTGCTGAACATGTGGAATAATGTCTCTCTAAGAACATTTTATATACTGATGCTTGAAAAAAATAATGTGTGCTGAGCATCACCAGCAAAATAAAAAGCTCCATTGTAGAGAAATTTTACATTACAACATGGGTTTTCAAAAGGAGAGACTCACTGTAAAAATAATTTAGAATAATTAAAGCATTATATATATATATATATATATATATATATAAAAGCATGTAAGTATAACTTAGAGAGGAGACAAATGTCAGTATTTCAATATTGTAAACTGTACATATCTTTAAGAAAAACAAGTCAGCTTTTTCCTTGTTTTCAGAACAACTTGAAATGGTTTTTATGTAATGTAACATCATTACTGATGACTTATTTCTTAAGTTAATAGGAATGCACTCTCCTGGTAGCTTCAAATTGCTGTCATATATAAATGCTTTTAGCTCTTTGCTTTCATGCCATCATGTTTATGCACCTTCAGCAGGCTGCAGCACTTTGTGCTTATTTAGTTTTCTTAAGTGGCCCTTAATTAACAAATGGTGAGATATCTTTTCTGTAAAGTGAGATTTAAGCTAATATCTTAATGAATTTATGCTAGAAAATGGCACTTCACAGAGGAATATTGTAAAGCTGTTATTATTTAGTGCCATGATTGATGAATCAATCTCTAAGTAGACTTTAGAATGTTACCAACACATTTTTTCATGACCAGAAAGGATAGTAACAGGAAACTCTAGGAAGCACAGTAATAGGAATAAAGAATATGATGAGATAATGGGATATTGAAAAGAGATCATGTCTTGCTCAAAAAAGGAATCAAACTGTTTCCAAATATATCATTACCAGCTATATTTGTGAGGAAGAGATTCGTGTAGTAAATAATTGTTACCTGGACTCTCCTGTTTATTGCTTGGAGAGGAAGAAATGAACCATGTATAGTGGAGATCATCCTTTTGCCCTGTCAGAATCTGTTGTAGTAGTTGGACCCATCTTTTATCACTCAATAAAAAGAGACTTCAGAAACAAGTTAGTTCAGTGTCCTGGTCTTTTGAACAGAGCGACTGTTTATCTGAAATTTCAAAGATTGCAGCCTTGAAAGCAGCTGTTTCTTGGAATTGTGGGAACAAAACATCTGGATGGTGGGGTGAATAGTCCAATTCAATCAAAGACATTAGGAATTTCCTCACATGAGTACTGGGAAGAGATTTACATGTAAGGATGTTCCCAATATTCATCTTCCTCTGTTGAAGGCAACTAAGTTAATAAACAGTGACAAATAATTTAAAAATATACTTTAAATAATCCATCATCAATAAAGAACTGTGGTGTTCACATGGATTGATTTCTTCCACTAGTTAACATTGTGACTGGAATTAAGAATTATTGACTTAGGTAATGAATTAATTATTCCTTTATTTTGTCAAAGTTTAACAGCATATTCTTTAACCAGAAAATGAGCCTTCATTTCATTTTCCCTGTCCTCTTTCTTTGTACATCTTAAAATAAAGTATATGAAGTCCTTTATAATTTGAGATGGAAGTTTAAAACATCAAAGATTTTATATTAAGTTTTATTATTATTATCATGATCAAATTATCTATGTCTACTGTGTCTATATTCTTGCATATATTCCTGACCGATCTGAAGCATAATTGGGCTCATTACGCTCTATACAAAGTATAGCAAAAATGAATGAAATTTCCTCCCTCATTGAAGTAGTTGGAAAGAAAGAATGAGCTTACTTTTTAATATTAAAAATTTTATAAATGAAGTATTTTTATCATTGATATTAACCATGTGTTTTCACCATGTTTTTTCTTATACATTAAAAATAATGTAGCTTTCACCATTTTTTTCATTACTGGTGATTTCTGTAAAGTTATTTATATGTTTACGTAATGATTATTTGCACCTATTTGAGTTCTGGATTTGAAGTATCCTTGAAGGTGGTACCTAAATTAAATAATGATAATTTGACTTTGCCTCTGTAACTTAACTATACCTTACAAATAGCTAAGATTTTATTATATACATGTTTTATTATGTGTAACTATAATAGAATAAAACAGCAGAAGTTTTTGCAAGAACTTGGGTCTTTTCCTGAAAATTTTACCAGTTGACAACATTTCTACAGAATTGGAAATCAGTTCAACATTGCTCAATTATGGTATAGAAAACTAGGTCCAAATAAGTGCCCAGAGAAAGTGCATCCCACACAATCACAACAAAGAGCAGGACTGCTGTGTTGCATTGCTGGACTTCTATTTTCAATCCACACTAAAGGAATATGCATCAAGGAGTAACATACTTTATCACTCTGAACATAGGTATCTAAAGAGTGATAATTCACACAGAGATATGAGGAGCATAGTTTTGAAGTATGGTGATAGAAAATATTACTTTTAAAACTGGATTCCTTTTAGTATCTCAGAATTGGATTTTGTAATGGTTTTTTGAGTTCTGTCATTTTCTTACTTTCTTGGCACTTCAGCCCTACATTGAGGGTATTTTAGGGCTTAAATGCTTTAAGATTGATAACAGTATAAGTTGTTTATGTTTTCCTCTTAAAGAGAGAAAAACTAGTTATAGTTTGCTGACTTGAGTTCCTTCCCTTGATTATTCTTCCTGAATTTTCACACAAAATATGCCATACACTTCATTCCTTGCATGTTAATGAGATTAGACTGCTATGAAATTGGTAGGGGGAAAATTCTAAGTCACTCTTTAATATTCATCAATGAAAGAGAAGCAAAGAAAACTAACGTCTGAAACTTTAAGAATGGTTTAAAATACTTTGGAAGATGCAATTTTTCATATTTTAGAAATATTTAATTATCTTAAGTCCTCATATTTTCTTGAACTTATCTTTAAAAGAGTTCTATTTATACTTATGGAGTTTTAAAACTTTTATTATAGGACCAATAAACAAGATATGAGACATATTAATTAATTTATTTTTTTAAAGAGACTAATTTATCATCATACAGAGTCTGAGGCTAAAACTAATAAAGTCATATTTACATCTTCATTATTAGGCATCATGTGGAGAATGTCTTTATTGCAAAATGCATTTCCACCTGGAAACATCAGTCTCCAAAATTTATCATAAAAAGCAAACACCAATGTAGAAAAATTAAAAAATTAAATATTTCACTCTAAAACTATGTAACAATCGTTAATAAGTCTGAATAACTTTCTAGTACTTCATTTTTCAAATACGTTTCACAGGATAGTCACAATCTTAACTAAATTTGGAGGCATGACATAGATAACAATGTCCTTTTTTTTTTTTTTTTTTTGAGACAGAGTCTCACTATGTCACCCTTGGTAGAGTGCTATGATGTCACAGCTCACAGCAACCTCAAACATTTGGGCTTAAGTGGTTCTCTTGCCCCAGCCTCCCAAGTGCTGGGACTACAGGCACCTGCCACAATGCCCGGCTGTTTTCTTGTTGCAGTTGTCATTGCTGTTTAGCTGGCCTGGGCCAGGCTCGAACCCGCCAGCCTCGGTGCATGTGGCTGGCACCATAACCACTGTGCTACAGGCGCCAAGCCATGGATCACAATGTCAAATGGAAAAGTATTCTGAAGTATTGCAAAAAATTAAGTCACAAAAATCATTTTTTTTAGTTCTGAGATTAGATTTTTATCAGATGCTGAGAGAAGAAAAACACTCCTAATTTACAGAGAAAAAATGCTGTAAATACTAATAGCAAGTAAATCAACATGTTTGTGTCAGTCTCATAGGGATGAATTGATATGGGTCCCAATAAATACTGCATATGTACTGGGTTTGTGTTGCCCTGAGATGTATGAAATTTGGGGGTCCATCACTTTTACAGCAAGCAGGAAAAAAACTTATTCTTTGTTTGAGAAGGACATGTTATACCTCAAGGTTGCTTACTGGAAACCCAGACCTACGAAATGCAGGTAAAGTTGTCTGGACCTTGCATTCTTGGTACATCCAGTATGATGAGCAGGAGCTTGAAACTTCTATGAAGAAATGTGTCCCATTAGTCAACAATAACCCGCATACATGATTGTGTTCCCATAGGATTACAATACCATATTTTTACTGTACTTTTTATGTATTTAGATATATTCAGATATACAAGTACTTACCATTATGTTATAAAGATATTCAGATACACAAGTACTTACCATTATGTTTTAATTGCCTACAGTATTTAGCACAGTTATATGCAGTACAGGTTTGCAGGCTAAGGGTGATAAGCTGTATGTAGTACCATGTAGCCCAGGAGTGTACTATTCTATCCCATCTAAATTTGTGTAAGTATATTCTGGGATGTGCACAGAACAAAATTACCTAGGGATACATTTCTCAGAACATATTCCCATCATTATGTGATGCATGACTGTATGTATTATGTAAATACCCAGAAATATACAAAGTCTGACAAGTTTGAGAACTTGCCATTTGTGCCTATGCCATGGGCAGCATTGTACAAAGAAGCAAGATTTCATAATCTCAGTATATCAGTGTCTTCTAGTTGTGTTCTGTCAATGTGTGGTGGTGTCTTGCTGAGTTGCATTTATTATTGTTGCTGTCTGATTCTGTGTGCTGTAGCGATAATGTCAGAGTTTCGATTAGTGCAATGAGCGACACATATGTAGTGTTCTTGTTAAACAGCAAGAGTGGAGATGAAATCAGGACAATTAGGCCAAGTTTTGGGGGATAATACCATGGAGAAAACAGCAGTGTACAAATGTACTAAAGTTTTTTCTGAAGAGAGAGATAGCATCACTGATGAAGAGAGGTCAGAGCGACCAGTCAGGAGCAGACTGATAAAAGCATTACAAAGAGTAATTTAATTGTATGTCAAAATCATCAGCTGACCATGAGAAACATGGCAGACCAAGTCAACATCAATAGAGAAATAGGAAAATATTTTTTTATGATACTTTTTTTTAACTTTTTATTTATTTTTTATTTCAGATTAGCATGAGGGTACAGATGATTAGATACCTTGTTTGCATTTGTTAGGTAAAGTCTATGTTATAGCTGAGTCCTTCACTCTGGGGCGTGTGCTGTATACCCTCACATTGTGCCCATTAGGTGAGAAATTACCAATCTCCCTCCCTGCTCTCCTCTCCCTTTTCCCTCTTATTCTTTTCCCCCTTGAATTTAATTGTGACTTTCTGTCATATGAGCCTATAGTTGTTTATCTATTGGTTTCACATTAGTATTACATACATTGCATACTTGCTTTCCTATTCTTGTGTTACTTTACTAAGAATTTTCTTCAACTCCATTCAGGTTAATACAAAAGGTGTAAAATAAACTGAAAATACATATAGAGAGGAATTAGCAGAAGAACCCTAACAACATGAAAATCAGAGCAGATCAACTCTCCCAAGATATTATAAGAAAGTCACAGCTGACAATAACACCCATAAAGAGATAGTTGAAATTACAGAAATAGAATTCAGAAAATGGATGACAGATAAGATTAAGGGAATTGAGGAGAAGATGGAAAAAGAAATTCAAAGTCCAGAAATTGTCTCAAAAATTCAGTGAAATTAAAGACAAAGTCACCAAGGATCTGGACATAATTACGAATGATATAGTAGAGTTTAAGAAATTGAAAGAGGCATTCAAGGAGGTGCAAAACACAGTATCGATTTGGGTGATAAAATAGGAAATAGAGAAGAAAGAATCTCAGAAATCAAAGAGAAGACTTTTGACCCACTCGAATCATTCAGAGAAATAGGAAAATATCAACTGAAAATCTTGGCCAACAACTCAAACTCTTTCATTGTGACAATATAAGGCCAATGTCAGTTAGGTTCATCAACTCATCCTAGGAAACTAGTGGCACATCTCCTTATTGAACATCACTATGGTCACCTTTGAAGTCCTCCCCCTGGGAAGATATGTGCTGACTCCAGTGCCTACTCCACTCTTCAATGAAAAATTGAAACCCTTTTGTCTGGAATGGCCATCAGAACTGTCACTTTGTTACCCTCCATGCTCTAAAAATAATCAAAATGTCTTCCTTTTAATATTCCTTTATTTACAGGTAAAGAAAAATGTCACTGGGAGCCAGATCAGATGAGTAAGGAGAGTATTCTAATACAGTTATCTGTACACTGGCTAAAAACTCCATCACAGATAGTGCCATTTGAGCTGGTGCATTGTTGTGATACAAGAGCCACACATTTTTCATGTAAGTTTATTTTAGTTAAGATTTTCCTGTGTCTCTATCAATGGTTACTTGGTCTGGAATACTTTTCACAGTCTATGATTTTGACACATAATTTGATGAATTTTTCTTTTTTTTCTTTTTTTATTACATCATAGCAGTATACATTAATACTATCATGGGGTACAGTGTACTGTTTCTGTGTACAATTTGAAATACTTTCATCCAACTGGTTGACATAGCCTTCATTTCTTTTTCTTAGTTATTATGTTAAGACATTTATATTCTACAATTAGAGAGATTCACATGTAGCCTTATAGGATGAACCATAGGGGCAATCCCACCAATCACCCTCCCTCCCCCTCCCCTCCCCCTCCCCTCCCCCTCCCCTCCCCCTCCCCTCCCTCTCCCCTTTCCCTGGGCTAAAATTGGGTTATAGCTTTCCTATGAAAGCTATAAATTAGTTTCATAGTAGGGCTGAGTACATTAGATACTTTTTCTTCCATTCTTAGGATACTTTTCTAAGAAAAATATTTTCCAGCTTCATCCATGTAAACATAAAGGAGGTAAAGTCTCCATCTTTCTTAATGGCTGTATATTATTCAATGATGTACATATACCACAATTTATCGATCCATTCGTGGATCGATGGGCTCTTGGGCCTTTTCCATGACCTAGCAATTATGAACTGGGCTGAAATCAACATACTGATACAAATCTCTTTATTGTAGTGTGTTCGTTGGTCTTCTGAATATACACCTAACCACCCTGACTTCCCTTCATCAATGATACTTTCTCTTCCCTCACAAATACATTTGCTGAATTGATACACTGCCATTTTCTTAATGGCATTAGCCCCATAAACTTTGACTAAAAAGTCCCTGATTTCACATCCACTCTTTTCAAGTTTAACAACAAATTTAATATTTGTTGCTCTAGTTCAAGCTCCGACATCCTTGCGGTGGCATACAAAAGGCACAAAACAATAATGAATGCCTAATATTTAGCAAGATGCTGCCACAAACACAGCTGTAAGACACTGATATGCCAAGGTTATGAACCCTTACCTAAGTTTTTGTACTGTCCTACCAAAGTAAGCAAATGGTGGGAAGTTCATTAGCATAATTGTCAGTCGCCCTACACCCTAGACCACATGGCATTCATCTCAACTTAGAGGGAAAGGTGGAAAGAAATTGACTCCTTTCTTTCAACCAGTAAAGAAATTAAGTGTTTTGAAACACCCTCCCTTCTCACCTGATCTGGCCCCTACTGACTTTTTTCTTTACCCACAGATAAAGGAAATATTGAAAGGAAGACATTTTGATGACATTCGGGACATCAAGGGCAAAATGACAAGCGCTTTGATGAAAGAGTTTCAGAAAAAGAGTTCCAAAATTGCTTTGAAGGGGAGGCTAGGTGCTGGCATCAGCGCATAGCTTCCCAGGGCGGGTACTTCAAAGGTATCTGTAGAGATATTCAGGAATGAAGTATGTATCATGCTTTCTAGGATGAGTCATGAACTTAACTGGGATCTATTTGTTTCAATAAATCAGTCACATATATTAGTAAATCATTTTAACTTCTTTCCACATGGAAAGTGATCCCTCTTAATGGATAATGTAAAACTAATTTATTATCCCTTCTTCACTCATTTATGCACTACAATAAAGCTAACGAAAATGGATAAAATTTGTTCCCAACTCAGGTGTTTAGTGATAAAGAATATGCATACTTTTATAACATTGCAAATATTTAGAGCTAACTCATTATTATCATTACCATTATATGTTCCCCATTTTTTCCAAATAATTGTTTAGGATTGCTTTTAGAATCAAATACAAGTTCATACATGCACATTCACACAAATATACACACAGAAGGCATTTCTTAATTTTTCTCAACAAACACTCTTTTTAATTAGAAAACCTCTATATGCTTGATAACTGAATTATTTACCACTTAAGTCTTGGAATTTTTCCAAAAGAAAAAAAGCTCCAAGAGAAATTATTTATGCCACTAATGAAATGTGTTTTAAACACAGCTTAGGAGGTGAACTACAAAATATTGAGAGGAGGCATCAGTAACCAAAGAGTAGAGATGCTAATGTGTCTCTTGGTACAACAGTAGCCGAGAACGTTTATAGATTTATTTAAATGTTTTTAAAATAGATTCATATTATACTTAAACAGTATAAAGTTTTTTTTTGTTTTTTTTTTGAGACAGAGCCTTAAGCTGTCCCCCTGGGCAGAGTGCCGTGGCATTACAGCTCACAGCAACCTCCAGCTCCTGGGCTCAAGCGAGTCTCCTGCCTCCGCCTCCCAAGTAGCTGGGACCATAGGCGCCCGCCACAACGCCCGGCTATTTTTTGGTTGTAGCCATCATTGTTGTTTGGCGGGTCCGGGCTGGGGATTCGAACCCGCAACCTTAGGTGTACGCGGCTGGCGCCTTAGCCGGTTGAGCTATAGGCGCCGAGCCGATAGTTGGTATTTCTGACACTTCTTGTTTTATTTTTATTGTGAAGGTACATCCCCATTCTTTCAAATGCCTGCTTTGGCTTGTGATTACCTTCCAAAATTTTTTTTGAGCAATTTTTGTGAAACTATGGATAACTCAAAAATTTGTTATTTTTTAATTATGAGTTGTCATGGAACCAATGCAAGACAGACAGCTCAAAGGAAGGACGTGGTTAACGAATGCAGAGTTCTGTCAACTGTTTAGGAAGTCCTATTCTGGTGATTTTACCCTTGAAAATGAGCCAGATGGGCAACCTGAGACCAAGGTGAATAATGATGATCTTAAAGCAGTAGGTAATGGAATCCCAAATTATGAGTGAATTAGTAGCAAAGTTTGACATTACTGTTCCAAGACTATACTGTTCCAAGACTATGGGACCATTTGAACCAAATCAGCAAGATAAAAAAGCTGGAGAGATGGGTTCTGAATGAGTTAAATGAGCATCAGAAGAGAAGCTGTCTTGAAGCTTGCTTTTCTTTGCTGTCAGGACATAAAGAAAAACCATTTCTCCATCACAGTGGCAGAAGAGGGAGGAGCCGGGCAGGGACCTTAATCTTCAGGCTCCTCAAGGCCAGGCCAAGGCAGCCCAGCTAGGAGGCTGCACACTTGCCCTAGGCGCTTCACCTGGCCTTCTTTGTAAATGGTCCCTTTATCATTAAACTCTCATCAATCACACACACAAAATTTAATTTCAGAGGGAGCACCTAAGTAAAGCTAACATTAAAAACATCAATAATTATATTTACATTTAAAAATTTATAATCCCTACAGTGTGGATACATCCATGCTAAATGATGTTCAGCTTATTATTTAATACTGGAATAACACTGTACTTCAAGTAAACAAGAACATTAGAAATGGAGTGAAACATACGTCACTCCAGCAGACATCTAGCACAGGCCCCGTGTGCATCTGCTGGGCTTTTGGAATGGTTTGTCCACTGTCTTGAACTTCCCAGCAGCGAACCTGAGGTAACAAAACAAATTAATGCAGATGAACCAATTTGCAAAGTACTAGTTGCATTTAACACCTTATAATTAATGGGGTACAATTTAACTATGCATAGATCTCTCAGATTGACCTAATCATCTACCTTTAAGAACAAAGTAATTGAAAAAATATGCCAACCAGCTGCTTTCCTCTTCCCAAGCTATTAAAATACACAAATTCTACTTCTTACATCTAAAATTGCAAAGATTTTCCCCATCATATCTGTAAGATACCTGTCTTCTAAAGCAGATATCACTTACTACTATTAAGACAGTCAAGAGAGACCAACGTGAAAACTTACCTCTCTGAATACTTCAAGTTTCTATACAGGGTAGAACCTCTGTAAGTTGACCACTCAAGGGACTGTAACAAAGTGGTCAACATACAAAGGAGAACAACATAAGGAACAAGGCCTACAGTACGGGTGCCTATCTGGTCTATGAAAATTAGATTAACTGTAGGGGGTGGTCAACCATGGAGGTTCTACTATAATTTTTCCAGATTATAAATTTTCTAAATATGACAAGAAAATAAAAATCGCCCTAATTCCACCAAAGACAAGCATGGCTATCAGCTCTGTGTGCTCAATCTCCTTTTCATGTGCACGTATTTTTTGAAAACACTAAACTACACAGCATCTTCGCTTCTTTCACCTGCATCATTAGTCTATTGTCTTTAAACATTCTAACATTTTTAGCAGCAAATTAACTGGTATTTCCAGAAACTATAGGTAAAAATCAAACTTGTTCAACCTTGACAACATTCCTCCCTCTGTTCTCTCCTCCTCCTCCAACAGGCCCTGCCTCCCTGCTGCAGACCAGTTTGAATCTTTCCCCCCAAATTTGCATACCACAAATTGACTTTACTATTGGATATAATTTTCAAAACTTTCTCTAGGAATATGTTTTTATGAGAAGCAATACTAGGCAGTGGCTAGGAGCACAGACCACGAGCATGACTGTGCTGGCTTCTGCCTCCTGCACTGCCAGACAAGTGACTCACGGCCAGTTATTTTACTTCCTGAGGCCTCAGCATCCTGATTCATAAAATAGCCATCACTATGTATTCAAAGTGCTTTAGTTGTCATAAAGACTAATTTAATTTAGATAATGTATATAAACTATATTACAGATTTCCTGAAGTCCCAGAAGGTGAATCATTGACACAAAGGGTATATAAACTTAATGATCTCTGATAAATGTTGCCCGTTATCCTCGGAAGAGTTCAACCAACCAACACACCGAGCAGCAGTACAGGTGAGGTTCCAGCTTATCCTTGCTGGTACCATATTATTCTTTTAAACTTTATTTTCATTAATTTGATAGAAAAAGAATTTATCATGTAAATCTGTGTTTACCTATGTGATGGAATAAGTTTATTTATTTATTTATTTTTTTTTTGCAGTTTTTGGCCGGGACTGGGTTTGAACCTGCCACCTCCAGCCATATGGGGCTGGCGCCTTTGAGCCACAGGCGCCACCCCAGAATAAGTTTATTTTCTGAAGTACCTCTTTACATCCTCTATTTTTCTACCAGTTTTTTGGCCAGGGCCAGGCCTGAACCCACCGCCTCCAATATATGGGGCCGACGTCCTACTCATTTGAGCCACAGGTTCTGCCCTTTTCTACCAGTTTTTATGTTTCTTTTTTACACTATAATATTTTGTCCTTTTTCCTACACAAGAGAAATGTACAATGTTTATAAAGGATTTATATTATCTAAAGTTGAAAAGTTTAACATGCCTGGAGAACACTTTGAGGATGCCAAGAAAATTCGTTTTGGTGGGTCACCACGGATAACATTCTCTCTTGCTGAACACTACATCTGATTTGGGAATACATTTCGACACAGTAAGAATTCTACAGTAAAAATTTCTAAGCAATCAAATGGTTGTGGTTTCCTAACAAATCAGTGATGTCTGCCATTCAGAAGGGTTTAGACCCTCTAAATTGATTTCTTTAAAAAGGCTATGAATAAATCTTAACTCTGATTCACTGACTTGGGAAAAAATGGCACTAAAGCTAGGCTTGCCCGCACAAGAGATATGCTTCATAAAACATGCATTTAAGGAGCACTTACATCATTAGCCCATGAGCCTGCAATAAGAAAGTTTCCTGGCAAGGTTGGCGGGCTAAAAGACAGACAGCCAATGCTATCATCAGGAGAAGATGTTACTTCAATATCCTGGAGGAAAAAGTCAATATTAAAATGTATGCTTAATCACAATTTAATTCAAAATTGCTTTCTCTCTCACTAATCATCTCATGAACTAACTGAATTAGACCTCTCTTACTTTGATCAAAAAGAGTAGAAACACACAAGCCAGTGATAATGGCGCTGCCAGGACAGGAACTAAAACTCTAAATAAATGGCCTTGGCCTCATTTTCTAAATAAGGCTCCACAAGGTCACTCTGCCCCAGAGCTTAACTGTAGTTATCAACTATTCTCCCTTCTTCCCAACCATAGAAATTCAGATTCAACAGTCCTGGGCTAGGCCCTAGGAATATGCAGCATTAACAAACAATTTGGATAATTCTGGAGATCTGCCAGGTCAAGAGGACCAGGACGCTAGTCTAGGGGAAACATTTCCTATGCTCCAATGTTTGAGAAAGCTGGGCTAGATGAAGTTTCAGAGCTTTCACTTCAAGGAAGGCTCCCAAGCCATCCTGGGTTCCCTTGCTGTCCTTGGTGTGAGAAACTCTTGCCTGAACTCTCCCTGTGAAGCTTTATGTGGTACCTTCATAGGATTGTGGTTATCTGTAGTTGTGCTGCCAAACATGCTGGTCCCACCAGTTCCAAAACCTGAGGTTGTTCCAAACAGACTCATTTTGGCCCTAAAAAAAAATAGAGAATGTTAAGGACAGGCTGTTTCTTAAGTAATAAATATTACTGCAAGGCAGTGTAAAAATAAATTAAGTCACAGAAGGGAAATATTCTAAATGGCTTGATGCCAGGCTTCTCTTCAGAAGAGATCTAAATAAACCCTAAGCAGAGAGCTGTTTAAACTTTTTAAATTTTCTTAGAGACAGGATCTTCTTGGAATGCACTGTTATTAATACAGCTCACTGCAGCCTTGAACTCCTAAGCTCAAGAGATCCTCCTCCTTCAGCCTCCTAAGCTGCTGGAACTACAGGTGTGCACCATCATGTTTGCCTAATTTTTTAAGTTTTTTTTTTTAGAGATAAGGTCTTACCATGTTGTCCAAGATGATCATGAACTCCTCACCTCAAGTGATCTCCCACCTAGGCCTCCCAAAATACAGATGTAAGACACTACACCAGGCTGCAGAGTGCTTTTTAAAAATAAACTTTTAAAGAACAGTTTTAGGTTTACAGAAAATTGTAAAAGATGGCAGAATTGCCATACAATCCATATCCAGTTTCCCCTATTAATAATCTTATATTAGTATAGTAACTTTACCACCATTAATGAACCTGTATCAATGCATTAGATTTTTTTTTTTCAGTTAACAGTTAAAAAATAAATTCACTCATTCTTTACATAGAGACACCAAGCAGTACACGAAGAATGCAACAGTAAACAAGACAGAAAGTCCTCATTCTCTTTTTTTTTTTTTTTTGAGACAGAGCCTCAAGCTGTCACCCTGGGTAGAGTGCCGAGGCACTACAGCTCACAGCAACCTCCAACTCCTGGGCTCAAGCGAGTCTCCTGCCTCCACCTCCCAAGTAGCTGGGACCACAGG
>CAUYQS010076290.1:0-62920 GCA_963574585.1 Otolemur crassicaudatus | reverse complement strand
TTCCAGTTATCAGACCTTTGTTGGAAGCATAACCTGCAAAAATCTTCTTCCATTCTGAAGGGTGTCTGTTTGCTTTACTTACTGTGCTCTTGGCTGTGCAAAAGCTTTTTAGTTTGATCAGATCCCAGTAATGTATTTTTGCTGTTGCTTCAATTGCCTAGGGGGTCCTCCTCATAAAATATTCTCCTAGGCCAATTTTTTCAAGTGTTTTCCCTGCACTTTCTTCTAGTATTTTTATAGTTTCATGTCTTAAGGTTAAATCTTTTATCCAGTGAGAATCAATTTTTGATAATGGTGAAAGGTGAGGGTCCAGTTTCAGTCTTCTAGAGGTCACCAGCCAGTTTTCCCAGCACCATTTGTTAAATAGGGAGTCTTTCCCCCACTGAATATTTTTGGTAGGCTTGTCGAAGATCAAATGATGCTAAGTAGCTGGGTTCATCCCTTGGTTCTCTATTCTGTTGCATAAATCCACCACTCTATTTTTGTGCCAGTACCATGCTGTTTTGATCATTATAGATTTATAGTATAGCCTGAAGTCTGGTAACGTGATACCTCCTGATTTGTTCTTATGTTTGAGTAATGTATTTGCTATTCGAGGTTTTTTCTGATTCTACATAAAATGAAGTACTATTTTTTCAAGTTCTTTAAAGTATGACAACAGTGCTTTAATAGAGATTGCATTAAATCTGTAGATTGTGTTGGGTAGTATGGACATTTTAACAATGTTGATTCTTCCCAGCCATAAGCATGGTATGTTTTTCCATTTGTTAACATCTTCAGCTATTTCTTTTTTCAGAGTTTCATAGTTCTCTTTATAGAGATTTTCCTACATCCTTTGTTAGGTAAATTCCTAGATATTTCATCTTCTTTGGCACTATTATAAAAGGAATAGAGTCCTTGATTGTTTTTTCCACTTGACTATTGTTGGCATATATAAAAGCTACTGACTTGTAAGTATTCATTTTGTATCCTGAGACACTGCTGTATTCCTTGATCACTTCTAAGAGTTTTGAAGTTGAGTTCCTGGGATTTTCCAGGTATAGGATCATATCATCAGTGAAGAGTGAAAGTTTGATCTCTTCTGACCCTATTTGGATACCCTTAATCGTCTTCTCTTGCCTGATTGTGATGGCTAAGACTTCCATTACTTTGGTGAATAGCAGTGGAGACAGTGGGCATCCTTGCCTCAATCCTGATCTGAGTGGAAACATTTTCAATTTTACTCCATTCAATATGATATTGGCTGTGGGTTTGCTGTAGATGGCCTCTGTCAGTTTAAGAAATGTCCCTTCTATGCCTATTTTCTTAAGTGTTCTGATCATGAAAGGATGCTGGATATTACCAAAAACTTTTTCTGCTTCAATTGAGAGAATCATATGGTCTTTGTTTTTTATTTTATTGGTGTGATGTTTTATATTTATAGATTTGCATATGTTGAACCAACCCTGTAACCTGGAATAAAACCAACTTGATCATGGTGTATAATTTTTTTGATGTGTTGTTGAATTCTGTTGCTAAGATCTTATTGAATATTTTTGCATTGATATTCATTAATGATATTGGTCTATAATTTTCTTTCTTTGTTGGATCCTTTCCTGATTTGGGGACCAGGGTGATATTTGCTTCATAGAATGTGTTGGGAAGTATTCCTTCTTTTTCTATGCTTTGGAAAAGGTTGTATAACATAGGTACTAGTTCCTCTTGAAAGGTTTGATAGAATTCAGATGTGAAGCTATCTGGTCCTGGACTTTTCTTTTTTGGGGAGATTTTGTATTGTTGGTGCTATTTCAGTGATTGACATAGGTCTATTCAAGGTTTCTAATTCTTTCTGGTTGAGTCTAGGAAAGTGGTGTGCTTCCAGGTATTGGTCCATTTCCTTCAGATTTTCATATTTCTGGGAATAGAGATTTTTGTAGTAATCATTGAGGATTTTTTGAATTGCTGAAGTGTCTGTTGCTATTTCTCCTTTATCATTTCTGATAGATGATATCTCTAAAGATTTTACTTTTGTATTTCTGGTTAGGTTGGCCAAAGGTTTATCAATTTTGTTAATCTTTTCAAAAAACCAACTTTTTATTTTGTTGGTCTTCTGATTCTTTTGTTTTTAGTTTCATTTAATTCTGCCCTAATTTTGGTTATTTCTTTTCTTCTGCTGGGTTTGGGGTTGGAATGTTCTTACTTTTTCAGTTGCTTGAGATGATCCATTAAGTTGTTGGCTTCCTCTCTTTCTGTTTTCTTGATGAAGGCTTCCAATGCTATAAATTTCCCTCTTGGAAATGCTTTTGTAGTATCCCACAAGTTTTGATAATTTGTGTCTTCATTATCATTTTCTTCCAAAAATTTGGTGATTTCCTTCTTAATCTTGTCTTTGACCCAACTATCATTGAGACTAAGATTAATTTCCATGATTTTGAGTATGAAGATTCCAGTTGCTATTGAGTTCAACTTTTATTCCATGGTGGTCCCAGAAGATACAAGGAATAGTTTCTATACTTTTAAATTTGCTGAAGTTAGACTTGTGTCCTAAGATATGATCTATTTTGCAGGATGACCCATGGGCTGATGAAAAGAATGTATATTCAGTTTTATTACTATGAAATGTTCTGTAGAGGTCTGTAAAGTCCATTTGTTCTAGGGTCAGGTTTAAGTCTAATATTTCTTTGTTTAGTTTTTTCTTGGAGGATCTATCAAAACTGTCAAAGGGGTGTTAAAATCTCCAACTATTATAGTGCAGGAAGATATCAAGTTGTTCATATCCATTAGGGTCTGCTTTATGAATTGAGGAGCATTCTGGTAGGATGCATAAATGTTAATTCTTGAAAGCTCTTCATGTTGGGTATTTCCCTTGACAAAGATGTAGTGACCATCCTTATCTTTCTTTATCTTTGTTGTTTTAAAGTCAGTTGTATCTGCTGCTAAAATTGCAACTGCTATTTTTTTATGGTTTCCATTTGCCTGTATTATATAAGTCCATCCCTTCACCCTGAGTTTATTTTTATCCTTTAAGGTAAAGTGAGATTCTTGTATACAACAAATATCCAGTCTGAATTTATGTATCCAGTCAGCCTCCTTAGAGGACAATTGAGTTTATATATCCTGTGCCTCCTTAGAGGACAATTTAAAACATTCACATTAATTGAGAGAATTGATAAGCCTGGTTGTGTTTTGGATGTCATGATTTTTGGATATCCAGTGGACATTTTAAATCTTTTTACCACTGTGGAAGTTGGGTTTTGTTCAAAAATTTCTGGGTAAGTTTACTTTGAAGGTCGAGCATTGCACTGGTCATTGTGGAGGATAGGTCTGAGAATATCCTGGAGAGCTGGTTTCTTTATAGCAAAATTCTTCAACATGTCTATGTCATTAAAGTATTTGATTTATCCATCACAAATGAAACTCAGTTTAACTGGATACATGATCCTGGGCTGGAAGTTGTTTTGTTTTAGGAGATTGAAGGTCGATGACCATCTTCTTCTGGCTTCAAACATTTTGGCTGAGAGATCTGCAGTCATTCTGATACTTCTCCCTTTGTAGGTGATGCTTTTCTTACTTCTGGCTGCTTGCAGAATTTTTACCTTTGTCTTAACTTTGGCAAAGTTAATCACAATGTATGTAGGAGATGCTTTATTTGGATTGAGTCTTGCTGGGGTTCTGAAACTGTCTGCTAACTGAAATTCCGTATCTCTTGCAATGCTTGGGAAATTCTCCTCCATAATCTCTTGGAGTAGAGCATCTATACCCTTAGGACCATCCTCTTCTCCTTTGGGAATTCCTATAAGATGAATGTTTGATCTTTTGGAATGATCCCACAACTCTCTCAGGGAATGATCAGTTTTTGTTCTCCATTTGTCTGCCCGTTTGAGTGTTTGGGAACATTCAAAAGCTTTGTCTTCAGTTTCAGAGATCCCTTCTTCTGCCTGGTCAACTCTATTACTGAGGGATTCTCCTGTATTTTGGAGCTCCTCACCTAACTTTTTCATTTCCTTGAGCTCTTCTATCTCTTTTCTCATTATGTCCATATCTTTGGTGACTTGGGCTTTGAATCCATTAATTTCTTGAGACAACTACTCTTCGGAATTCGATTTCTATCTTTCTTCCATTGTATTTATCTTATTTGCAATCCATATTCTGCATTCAATTTCTGATATTGCTGCCATTTATCTATGCATGGCATCTTCAGTTGTATCTCCTTTGTCATTTTTTGGCAGGGGGTGGGAGGGAGGTTGATCTACTCTGGTTATTCATGTTGCCAGAGTTCTTCTGTTGGGTCCACAACATGTTTATTTTCCACCATTTGGTTATTAGAACTGGTAGGGTGAGTTTGAATTGGGGTTCCCAGGTAGTAGAGATAGCCCTTTACCAAAGCACTAGGCTTTGTAATTGTGGCTTATCTCTTACAACCTTAGAAAGGCCCCTTTCAGAGTTTTGTCTGGAGACTCTGAGGACATACATGGTGAGTTGGCGCAAGCTAGCTCTGTTTTGATATCAGCCAACCTCTACCCTATCTTAAGAAACCACAGTATTAGGTTAAACTTGACTATGAAGAGATACAAACAACTGCGGCACCCAGCCCCCACCCTTCAGTTCTTTTCTACTATCGAACTTCGAAGGTCAACCTCAGAATGTTCCCTAGAGGAAAGCCTCAGACATGGGTTCTAATTAAATTGTCTCAGGCAGTACAAATCCTGCTCAAAAGAGAAGGATTCAAGGGTTTCCAACAACACAACTGGAGCCAGGGATTGACACTCTTGCCCACCAGACTTAGTCCACACTGTTGTCTGCTTCTCTGCTCACAGGTCCAGTTGGAGCCAGGAGCCACGCCCCTGCCCACTGGTCTTAGTCCACACCTAGCTAGCCTCTGCTTGCTAGACCAGTTGGAGTCAGGGGACCATGCCTTTGCATGCCAGTCTCAGTCCACTGCCTGGCAAGCCTCTGTTCACAGGCTCTGTTAGAGTCAGGGCACTGCACCCTGCAAACAGGTCTCAGTCCTTACCTGGTAAGCCTCTGCTCACCAGCCCCACTGGAGACAGGGGACCAGGCCCTGGCCCTCAGGTCTTGGTTCACACCCAGAAAGCCAGTGCTCGAGGGTTCTGTTGGAATCAGGGGACCATGCTCTTGCTCTAAGGTCTCAGTCCATGCCTAGGAAGCCTCTGCTCAGAGGCCCAGCAGGGGGTGGGGGCCAGCCCTGTCTGCCGAACCACTCTGCTACTTTGGATGCCATCAGAGCCAGGGGTTCTGTACCCCATCCCACCAGACACAGCCCAAACTGAGTGTCAACACCACCACTGGTCGGGCATAGTCATAACTAGGGGACTGCTCCTCCTCCTGCTGAGTGTCCCTTTCTTCTCATACCCTCTTTCTTCCCCATTAATCACAGATTCTATCCTGATGGTTGGCAGACCACACTATGCCCAGGTCTCTTAGGACAAGACCAAACACTCTGTGCTCTGCAGGGGGCAGAACTTCAGACCCCATGTGAGGGGGAAAGGGTGGACTGGGAATTTGGACTTGTGGGGGGGGAAATATCTCTTCAATTTTATGCTTGGCAGGGTGCTGTCTAGGTCCATAGGGGGGACCTCCCTGGAGAAACAGACCTGGAGTTTAGCAGCCCTCTCCAGCAAGGTAAAATGAGAGGTCTTTTGTTCCCTGCTTGTTCGCAGATAGCCTGCGGCAGGCCTCCTGCCTGGGAGAGGGCTCCTGTCCTCTAGTCAATAGGCTTTGTACCTGTAATTTGTTTTCTTGAATGCTTTTCCTTGGAGTTACAGCTTGCCGAACTTCTTTCTTGGCTCAGCTTCCCACCTTTGGCTTCATAGAGTCTGATTCCATCCAGTTTTTATTCCTTTGCTAAGGAGCCTCTGCTGAGGGTTACTACTAGTCAGCCATCTTCCCAGAATCTTCTGCTCATTTTTCTGTATGTGTGTTATACTTCCCAGTAAAAGAGAGAGAGGAAGACCTCAGGGATGGGGCCAGGCTGGGTAGGTCTAGGGTGCCACCCTTTGAATGTCTTCTGTGGCTATCTCACCACCTGCTCATTGATGTTTGGGGAACATATTTCACACTTCTTTCACTCACTAGTCCTAGGCTGTGCTCTCTGGGAAGCAGACAGATTCTAGGACAGAGTTTAGCTTGCAGAGTATTTATTGTGGGTGCTGTGGGGATCCCACCCCTGTGGAAGGTTGGGGAAGGAAGCAGGAATAGGCAGAGGGGAAGCTGAGCCCTGATGGAAGCCCCATGCCAACCTTGCCCCAGTGACTCCATGGGAAGCTCTGGAACTGAAATGGCCCTTTATAGTTGTATACCCTTGCATAAATTGGTCATTGGACACAGCCCCCATATTAGGCATACCTTTTCATTTTCAAATGGGCATCTAGGATCATTGCTGACCCTGGAGAATTGCCCCTTCCTTTCCAGGGCTAGTCAGTTCCTGGAGATAGTAAATGAGTTGACTTTAATTATACCTTTCACATGCAAACCAACCAACCTAGAGCCCACAAGCCCAGCCACCTGCCCTAATGATTAGTTTCCAGACAGCTAGGGATAGCTCCTATGCCCCCAGAGCCTGCTAAAATTGTTCCAACTCACCAATCCGAAGCTTGTTTACCATGCCTCACCAGTTTATTCCCTTAGAAACCATAGTAAAGACTCTATCTTCTCCATCCATGTAAACATAAAAGAGGTAAAGTCTCCATCTTTCTTTAATGCTGCATAGTATCCATGGTATACATATACCACAGTTTATTAATCCATTCATAGGTTGATGGGCACTTGGGCTTCTTCCGTGACTTGGCAATTATGAATTGAGCTGCAATGAATGAACAATATGATGCAAATATTTTTGTTACAAAGTGATTTTTGGTCTTTTGGATATACACCTAGTAGAGGAATTACAGGATCAAATCGCAGGTCTACATTTAGATTCCTGACTGTTCTATGTTTGCATGGTGGAGCTGGAAAATATTTTTCTTGGTAGAGGTATCTCAGGAATGAGAAACAAAATATCCAATGTACTCAGTACTATTATGAAACTAATTTATAATCATTCACACTTTCATATGAAAGATGAATCACAACTATAGCCCAGGATGAAGGAGGAAAGGGGAGGGTTATGGGAGGGGAGGGGGGTGGTTGATAGAGGGAGGGCAAACGGTGGGACCATACCTATGGAGTATATTGCAAGGGTACACGTCAAATCTATCAAGTATAGAACACAAATGTCTTAACACATTGATTAAGTAAATGAGGTGAAAGCAATGTTAATTAGTTAGATGTAAGCATTCCAATTTGTACAAAAAATCAACACATTGAATCTCACAAAGGCATAAATGTATTCATGATCTATGTATATATGACTTAATAAAAGGAAAAACAAATAAAGACTGTATCTGCCTCCTGGCCAACCCTGATGCTGCCCCCATGTGGCCCTGTGTGGCACGTCAAGCTCCCTCTGTTTGGGATCTGTGAGTAACAAACTCTTCTTTAATGAGATGATCTTCTGATCTGTTGGCTTTGCCATCTCCTAATATGAATACAAACTACATTTTAAAATACTACCCTGAGAAGGGGCATGAACCAGCATGAGGACGCTCTCTGCATCACAAGCCATCCCTGGAGAGGCTGATAGTTGGAGTCCATCTGCTAACAAGGCCTTCCTTGAGCTGGGTGGTCAGTGTTTGCCCCAGGGTCTAAATATCCCTTTCATAGCAGAGCTGGGATAGGGAGAGGTGAGTGAGGAACTGCACACCCTGAGAGTGGGTGGCTGGTTAAATTTTGCCTCTTTTATGCTTCACTCTAGCCTCATCCCTGGATCCCTCTCTTTTCTACCCAGCAGCAAGAGTGATCCTGTGTCCCTTCTCCATCAGAAACTCTCCCCTGCCTCCCTTCTCACTCAGTGTGAAATCCAAAGTCTTTCCTGTACCCTATAAGGCCCTGCAGGATCTGGCCTCCATGACCTGTTGGTCCTCATCTCTCACAATCTCCCCCTTATTCTGCTCCAGCCACACTGGCCTCCTCACAATGCTTCTATGGGTAGTCCTACCCCAGGACATTTGCACACTCTTTGTCCTCTGGAATGCCCCTGACTCATTCCTTCATGTCCTTTCAATCTTTGCTTGAGTATCAGCCCCCTTACCCCCCACCCCGGCCACTACCTGCTCTAAACTCCTACACTTCCCCTGCCTCTAACATGTCCTATTCCCCTTTTCTGCTTTATTTTAGTCCATGAAATGTACTATGCATTTGACTTATTATTTCATTTAATGCCTGCTTTCTCCACTTGAATGCAAGCTCTGGGGGGTGGGGAGAGTAGGGGCAAGAGATTTGGGTCTGTTTGTTCACTGCTGGATCCTCACAACTCCAAACAGGACCAAACACATAATATACAAAATTATACATGGAATGAAGGCAAAGGCACATGTTTTGGAGACGGGGCTCAGGCTCGCTCCTCTGCAGTGTCCTTGGGTAAACTGTGGTCCAACACCCAGTGTGTACAATTTAATAAAAGAGGCACCTTAATTTTGCCTTCTCTGCTCTCTCGAATTCCTCTTTCATGTCTCTCTTTCCCCTCCCTCTGCTCTTTCACATCCATTTTCTTTCTTTCTCCCACTCCTTCCTGCTTTTTGGTACTTGATGGAATCACATTAAACTAATAAACCTTTCATTACTTGATTGTGCCTGTAATTACGCACACTGAGAGCCGGGTTTGTTTTGATTTTCTGTGGACTTTTGGTCGCTGATGCTTTTGAACACTTGCTTTTATTCCTCAGTTGCCACTTGACCCCCACCACCCCCATTTTAAAAAGGATGAAAAGCTTAGAAAAACATCAGAAATATCCTTTTATTTTTCCCGCAATTGATTTGAAGGGTTTTGTTTTGATTCTCCTCTTGGAAACAGTGGGTGTTAAAGAATCACATGATTCTAAACTGGCCATCAGGCTGTGGACTCGGAGACAGGAAAGAAATGAAGCTTCTAATTTACTGGGGGCTTTGAAAGAATCCACATTAAAGGGTAAGTTTGGTATAATCCTCTGAGCTGCCATCAAGGCTGGACCAGGACTTCCCAACCTGGACCCTATAGACATGGGGGTGGTAGTGGTGGTGGATGATTCTTGCCTTGGGAGCTATCTTGTGCCTGGGTAGGATTTTTAGCAGCATCTCTGGCCTCTATTTAATAGATGCCTCACTGGTGATAATTAAATTTCTCCAGTCATTTTTCAAATGTCCTCCCCCTCCCCCTCTACCCAAGGGTTAGGGAAAAACTATTCCCAGTTGACAACTGCTGGATTAGATCAAAACCTGTGTGAAGATGTTTATAGCAGCATTGTTCATTATAGCTAAAAGGTGGACACCACCCAAATGCCCACCAACAGATGGACGGGGCCACAAAATGCTGTCTATCCATACAGTGATATTACTCAGCCATGAAAATAAATGAAATGCTGACATACGCTTTGGAATGGACAAACCTTGACAACACCATGCTAAGTAAAAGAATCCAGATGAAACAGGCCATATATTATATCATCCAATTTTACAAAATATCCTTAACAGGTAAACCCACAGAGACAGAAAATGGGTGTCAGGGTCTGGGCGACAGGATCTGGGGTGGCTACTAACAGGTATGAGGGTTCTTTGGGGGATGATGAAAAAGTTCTGGAACTTGGTAGTGGCAATGATTGCACAGCATTGTGAATGTACTTAATGTCACTGAAATGAACACTTAGGTTAAAATGGTAAATGTGTAATTTATCCAAGTTAAAAGTAAAAGCACAAAAGCCTGGTGTGGTGGCTCACATCTGTAATCCTAGCCTTCTGGGAGCTGAGGCAGGAGGATCCCTTGAACTCAGGAGTTAGAGAGTGGCCTGAGCAAGAGTGAGACCCTGTCTCTACTAAAAATAGGAAAATAAGCTAGGTGCGGTGGCTCACACCTGTAGTCCCAGCTACTTGGGAGGCTGAGGCAAGAGGCTCACTTGAGCCCAAGAGACTGAGGCTGCTGACTGTAGCAACTCACATGAGCTGCTTTTACTGGTATGTATGATAGCCACTCCCACACATTAGGAAACTCAAAAGTGAAAAAGGTTTGGTTTTTTTCTCTTTCCTTCTATGGAGAGACAGCTCCTCCCATCTCCCATATTCCCTATTACCCCAACCCAGGGATAAAAATCACTGATTTGCATCAATCAGATTTTAATACACTGGTTGGGAAAATATTTCTTGGGGATGGATATTTAAATGAAATTATTTCAATAATCTTTTGTAATAATGAGATCGTGGCTTAAATAGCAAACACTTCTTGGCTCACAATTTTATGATTTTCACAGGTGTCAGCAGGGATCGCTCATTTCTGCTATGTGTGGTGTCACCTGGGCCACTCACATGGCTGCCTTTATCTGGAAGTGAGGCTGGGACTGGGAAATCCAACATGGCTTTACTCACACATCCAGCAGTTTTGGCTCTTGGCTGGAGGCCTCAGCTCTCCACATGGCCTCATTCAATAGTCTAGACTAACTTTTGTACAAAATGGCAGCTGGGTTCCCAGAAAACAAAAAGGAAGCTGAAAGTTTCTTTATAACTAGGTCTGGAATTCACTCAGCATCACTTCCACCATTTTCTGGTAGTCAAAGCAAATGACAAGTCAAGGTCAAGTTCAAGTCATGGAATTATAGATTCTATGTCTTGATGGGAAGAACTGCAAAATATTGGTAGCCATGATTTCTAGTCCTCTGCAGGGGTGAAAACATGAGTGGGTCTGGTGTTGTTAGACGAACACAGATGCTGAGGTCAGGGGACAGCTTAAAAGTAGCTCTTATAACTAATTCCTGCTCCTGTCTTCCTCTGCACCCCCCACCTTGGGAAAAATAATGAGTTCTCTGTGTTCTGCTTTTATTTATCTTTGACTCAACAAATATTTATTGAGAACTGGCTTGTGTCAGGCATTGTCCTAAGACTCTGTGGATACAACAGTAAGGTAAGTGGAAAAGGTCCCTGATGTCAGAACTTCTGTTTTTCTAGAGTCAGGACATTATTAAGTAAACAAAAAAATTGAGCAAGACAGTTAGAGAAGGCAATAAAAAGCTCTGCTGAAAATGCAGCCGGCCATGGGGGGAACTTGAGCCAAGTGGCTAAAAGAAAGTGAAGGGGAAAGAGGAAAGTATTAGATTGGGTGTTGGAGGAAAACGGGGCCTGTGCATGTAAGTTCCTAAATGTGGAATCTGATTCGGAAGGTCTAGAGTGTGAGACCAGAGACTCTGCATTTCCAACAAGTCAAGGTGTTGTTGATGCTGCTGATCTTTAGTCCTTGCTTTGAGCAGCAAGAATCTAGATCAGGGATCAGCAAACCATGGCTGCTGGGCCCACACCAGCCTGCACCTTTGCTTTGGTAAAGAATGTTTCATCGGAACAATACTCTATCTATTTACTATTGCCTATGACTGCTTTTGTGATACATCAGCAGAGTTGAGTAGTTGCTAGAGAGATTGCATGGCTCACAAATCTGAAAACACATATGATCTGACCCTTCACGGAAGAAGTGTGCCAATCCTTGGACTAGATTATGTAGGGTGGGGGTGTCCAACCTTTCTATTTTTTCTGCTGCACATTGGAAGGATAAAAATTGTCTTGGGCCATACATTAAATACACAAACACTAATGATAACTGATTAGCAAACTAAAAAATTCCCTGCATACTTTCTTGCAATATCTGACATCATAGATAAGCAAAGAGAATCCTCACAAAGTCAGTATGTGGCCAATGGGCCACAGGTTGGACACCCCTGAGGTAGGGTCTTGAAGGACTTGGAATATATATTTTTTCTAAATGCGATGGGAAATCACATGAAGGGATTTTTTATGAGGACCTCTCTGGGTGCTTTGCAGAAAATGAGTGCAGGGAACCTTACACAAAGGCAGGAGGCCATTTAGAAGCAGAGATTTGTGAGGAAACGAAGCATAGCCACAGTCTCTTCCCTTTAAAGTGTGTCCTGCCCAAACGACATCTGTTTTATATTTACCCTTCTTCTTCTCCGGAAGGTTCTACTTGTTAAGTTATGGAAACTTGAACAATTGAGTTATTCTTGGCATATCACATCATGCTACTGTTTCTATACCTTACATGCACGTTGATTTTTAGTGCAAGGTTGGTGTAAAATCTAACGACACGAAGTAAAGTATTAGTAGACAAATTTAGAAAACATTCAGTAAAAGGAGTCAGGGCGTGGGAAGGCTATTGGGATCATCCAGACAGGAAATGATGAGGGCTTCAACCAGCAGCAAAGGAGAGGAGAGTGAACAAGTGTTTGCATCCGAAGCAATGATTCTGTAACTTGGGTAGAGTGGATGAAATAAGTAGAAAAGGCCTCAAGTCAGCTTTTGGTTTAAGGCTGTTGTAATGGAAGATTCTTTCTAAGTGACCCAGGCCTGTTAACTTGAGTTGAGGGGGGAGTTCCTGGCCACTTGGCACATCTCCCTCCCAGGCATATCATCTTTCTCCGGGACTTCTTGTGATCTGGGACAGGAATCCAATTTTTCCTGAATCTTCTGATCATAATGTCATCTAGTAATATCAGTGTTATTATTAATTTTGTAAACTGACAAATAAAAATTGTGTGTATTTGTGGTGTACCACGTGATGTTCTGAAACATTTAGCCACACATTGAGGGGTGGCTAAATCAAGCTAATTCACATACGCATGATCTCACATACTAATTTTTGTGGCGAGAATGCTTAACCTCTACTTTCTTAGTGATGTTTGGGTATACAACACAGTGTTACTAACTGGAGTCACCACATTGTATCACAGAGCTCTTGGACTTACTCTCTCTCTAACTGAAATTTTGTAACGTTTTGACCAACCTTAATAGATGTTGGTCAAAGGTTACATTATTAGTATTATGTTGTTACCCTGATTTGCAACATACCTCCGGATGAATTCGTAGCAGACATTCTGTGAGCAAAATGACTTAGGTAATGAAACGTTCTGGCTACAGCCGTGAGGAAGGCGATGAGAGCTGGACTGAGAAGGTGGAACCAGGATTTCTATTCTCATGGGTCTAGAACAGCGGATCCTAACCTTTGTGGGACCAGGGACCAATTTCATGGAAGACGATTTTTCCACCTATGGGAGAATGGGGAGTGGCAGGAGCTCAGGGGGTGATGCTGTACAGCCTGGGTCCTAACCTGGGTACCGGTGCAGACCGAGGCCTAGCCCTGGGGTTGGGAACCGCAGGACGAGATGATTCCTTAAGAGGCTCCTATCGTCCTTAAAGGTTTTTAGTGATAACGATTCAGTAACCTTTGGTTAACCTTCTTGCTTCTCAAAATAAATAAATAAATGAATACGAAAAGAAAAATGGAGAGAAATTACTATGACGGCAGTGGGAGGGAACTGAGTAACAGCCCTTGTAAGTAATAACAGAAATTTCTCAGAAATGATCATGCAGCTGAATAGCTTCCCTTCTGAGAGGAAAGGACATCAATCCACGAAAGTTCTGAAAAAGGGTCTTGGAGATCATCACCTCCCAACTTCCTCAGGTCAGTAGACCAGAAGACTGGGATCTCCAGAAGGGACGGGACTTGCCCAAGGACACACAGGAAATTACCTTTGGCATCAGCACTAAAACACAGGTATTTTTTCTGGCTTCTCAGCCAGGACACCTGTTCCAACACTGGATAATCTTGAATGGCTTTGCCTGCACCCGGAGGTTATAAATGGGTGGCCCTCAGCTAGTGTGTTTTGTTTGTTCCTCACAGTGGTGGCTTTACTTTATTTTATTTTGGTGTCACTTACTGAACTAGTTGCCTTCATGTAAAAAGGGGAAGATTCTACACAAGTATCTGGAATGCTGGGTTCTCTTTAAAAATCAGAGAAATTAGCAAGCTGGGTCCTCCAACTTGCATGCTACATTCGGGTGGAGCTGAGAAGTAGTTGTCCCCTTTAGATGGGGCAGGAGTTCTTTAGAAACTACAGGTGCCCCCAACCCTCTCTCTCAGGATCTTTGCAGAGAGGGCCTGGCAGTTTGCATTTTAACAAGCCCCCTGGAACCCTTATTCACTCTAAAACTTGAGAACCACTGTCCCAGACCTTCACATGCTCGATCTTTCCCCGGGGTTGTCCATCTGGAAATCTTGGGTCCCACCCTGGGTACAGCCTCAGTGAAAGATAGATACACATTCAAATCCTCCCTCCGTCACTTGCTGGCAGGGTGATCTGGAGAGTGCTTCCTCTCTCAGGGAGTGGGAGGACTGCTGAGTGTGCTGGTTGTTCTCTGTTTGACTGCCCCTGGGCCCTGGATCAACTTCACGCCTTTCTTATCCTATTTGGTGATTTGGGGAGCTCAGCAGCATGGATCTTACTGCCAGGTCCGCTTGGCCTCTGGCTATCCATTGGGATGGGCCAACGGACTCACTGGCGAGGGATTAGAGAGCAGAGGAAGAGAAGGTGGGGCATGTATTCTCTAAGCTTCCTCCCAACAGAAGGGTTTGGAACCTGCTGTTTTCCTCCCCAGCCAGGGCTCCTGTGGGGGCTCCTCTCTCATGTTTCAGCCCTCCCTGGTTCTAGAGACACCGATCTCACTCTGCCGAGAATGACAGTGCGTGTCCACTGCTGCTGGCCTCCAGGGATCTCAGTATCCTCTGCTGGTTCCTTCACCCTATCCACACCTGTGTGAAGAGTCCCTTTATTAAAGTCTCCTCAATTAAAACCTTTGAGTGCACCAAATGCCGTATTTTGCCTTGTTTAATGCTCACGCTTTTGCCCAAATTTTGGAGGGAAAACTAAGGATGCCCGTTATACATGGGTAGTACTAAATCTGTATCTTTGTAAATATTTTTAATTTTTTTATTTATGAGTATGTGTTAAAAGTATAAATCTAGAAAGCAACAATGATTGATATCTATCTATCTATCTGTCTATGAAAAATAATACCCTGAAATCAGGTCATCAGTTTTGTTGAACTTGGGACAAATTTGCCATGAAAGCGTTTTGGGCCCATGAGGAGCAACTTACTTCTCTTTATACCCTTTAGGTTTGACCTCGCAATCTGGTTGGTATTGTTACAACATTCCTTTGTGGTGTAAACATAGCATAATAGGTACTTACATAGTAGGTAAATACAAAAAACAGGTACTGAAATATAAACAAAATTTTGAATAAAAGATTTTTTTTTTTTTTTTTTTTTGCTATTTTTGGCCAGGGCTGGATTTGAACCCACCACCTCCACCATGTGGGGCTGGCACCCTACTCCTTTGAGCCACAGGCACAGCCCTTGAATAAAAGATTTATTTTTTTCTCCTGAAAGTTTGGGCCAAAAACCTGGGTGCTCATTGTACACAGCAGAATATGTTGTCTTCTGCTGGAATCCTGGCTGATTTAATATCCTAGAGCGGTGATTTTTAACCAGGGTACCGTGAGAGATCTTAGGTGTGTCATGAAAATTTTTAAAGATTATTAATTAAGGCTCGGCGCCTGTGGCTCAAGTGGCTAAGGCGCCAGCCACATACACCTAAGGTGGTGGGTTCGAATCCAGCCTGGGCCCACCAAACAACAATGACGGCTGCAACCAAAAAATAGCCGGGCGTTGTGGTGGGCACCTGTGGTCCCAGCTACTTGGGAGGCTGAAGCAGGAGAATCACTTGAGCCCAGGAGTTGGAGGTTGCTGTGAGCTGTGATGCCACAGCACTCTACCCAGGGGGACAGCTTGAGGCTCTGTCTCAAAAAAAAAAAAAAAAGATTATTAATTAAATTATTCTTGAAAGAATTGGAAGCACATATTCCTTCTTTCACTCTTTTGTTTTTTGATCCACATAATGTAAGTGTGCTACGGAAGTTTAACTATAAGTTCAAAGTGTGCTGTGAGATTAAAAAGGTTGAAAATCCTGTCCTAGAAGCTTAAGGGAGGGCATTCAGCAAATGCTCAAGCCTTTTGCAGCTATTCTCATTACTAACAGTAGTAACTATTACTGCTATTACTGTGGTATTGTTATTATTTTTATTTTGTGAGGCAGAGTCTTGCTTTGTCACCCTGAGATAGAGTGCAGTGGCATAGTCATAGCTCACTGATACCTCAAACTCCTGGGCTCAAGTGATCCTCCTCCCTTAGCCTCCTAAGTAGCTGGGACTGCAGGCATGTGCCACCACACCTCGCTTATTTTTCTACTTTTAATAGAGATGGGGATCTCGCTCTTGCTCAGGCTGGTCTCAAACTCCTGAGCTCAGGGTATCCTCCTTCTGAAGCTTCCAAGAGTGCTAGGATTATAGATGGGAACCACCACACTTGGCCAAGTAATATTATATACCCAACCAAATAATATTTTTTATTTTATTTTGTTTCATTTTATTTTTGTCTGGGAAGCCTTAAGTATTAAAGTAGTAATTTTTTAATTTAAATTTAATTTTAATTATTTTCAGCACTGTTATCTTGATGAAAGTAGAATTACAGACTTCTAGTTGGAGGGAACCATGGGAATCATTTTATATCTGGGGCTGGAAGGATAGCATCTGGCCTGTATTTGTTGAATGAATAAATGAACTTTCTCATTTATGGGATTTCTCTTTCATACGTCCTGTCCCAAGATGCTCAGGACTTGACAAGATACCTTCCGGAAGGCTTTGTTAATTCTACCAGAAGGTTCAGCAAACATGAACCTGTTCATCCAGTGCTTTGCTATTCTTGGCTGGTGGGGCCCCCAAAGCAGGGGTTCCAGGACACAAGATTACGACCATCGAGGCTGTGAATCAAAAATAACCAACCCTCTCATGAGCCTTGCACAGCCGAGGAGGATGAAGTGGGTCTTTCCTTCAAGCTGCAACCAGATTCCCTAGAGTTCCCAAGATGGAAAAATGTCTGAGTTCCGGGTCCTCCTACTATCTCGATTATCCCTTTACCCAGCATTACTCTGATTCCCAACTCTGATTTCTGATGAGCGAAGATACTTTGGTAACAAAATGATCTGGCAAAAGCCAGCAGCTACAGAGAGGAAGACTCCATAAAGGAAGATGCACTATTGTTTTTCATGGAACCAGAAGATAATTTAAGAGGCTCTGTCTATCCTTACAGATTTTTACTGAAACCTTTGTCACTCCCAAGCTCATGAGATCTATGCTGCAGATGCTGAGTCCAGGGGGGGAAATAAATAAATAAATGCACACATGAAATCAGACAACATTGCTGGCTCCGCTGCCAGCTCCCGTGGCCCCAGGTGCAAGGGTGCGGCGTCATCTTGCCTTTGGACCGCAATCAATGGAGCAGGCAGGAAATGAGAGGAAATTAATTTCACTCCCCCCTTCCTTTCCCTGCCATCCCTCCTGTTTTTACACAAGGGCCTTTTAAAATGTTGGTTTTCTCTCTGATTACAGCGCACATATAGAGGTTTGCAAGAGCCTCTTCTTGACTAAATTCTCTCTGCCCTTAACTGAATGATTGGCCGGTTGCCTTGGTAATTGTCCTCATTCGCTGCGTGGAAGCCACAATTATGAAGGTTTTCTGGGTACTGATCCTCTTAGTGCATTTTTCTTAGAAGTTCACAACAAGATGGGACAAAGGAGACCTAATAGATTTTATTGTTCTGGCTCCTTGGAGTATCCAGGAGTCCAGGCCATACGTGTATGAGCTGTGAGTGCCATTTAAATTGGCTGGCTTTGCCCAGAGAGAGAGAGCAAGCACGCACGCTTTATGCTGGAGAGAGTGGCTGAGGTTCTATTAGCTAGAGGGCAACGGCCAGAGAATGAACCCGCAGACCCAGCTCCTCCGCCCCGGCTCATAATGCAAAGCCTAGATGGGCCTGGCAGGGTGGCATCTGGGACCGAGGCCCGGGGCACTTCACCTTTCACAGATAATCGAGGGAAATGGACATGTAACTGCTCTCTTGAAACTCCAGCATGATTCAGGTTCAAGGCAGGAGAGAGCTCTGTGAGTTGCTGAAAAACCCAGGCTGCAAATGTTCTGGGCAGAGATGGCTCTTCACCCTCTAGAGAGAAACAAGACTCCATTAGCTGGGAGTAATTGAAAGAAGAAAAAGGGGAAAGACGATTATGATGATGTTGATAATCACGATCACAATAGTTCTATAATTTATCTGTAGAGGGTACAAGATGCTCACATTCACTACCTTAGTTTGTCCTCATAATAGCCTGGGAGTTGTTATCCTTCTCCGGCTTTTTTTTAATAGGTGGGGAAACTGAGGCACAAGAGGTTAAAATAGTTTGTCCTGGTTGGAAGGCGGAAGAGCTGGTGTCCAACACAAAGATACCCGATTACTAAAATCTTCCTACTGAATAACACCTCCTTTCACTAAAGTAAAATCAGTTTTAAGTTTGAAGACTGCTTACTCTGAGAGGTGAAGGCCTTCATTAGAGAGGCTTTGAATCTTGATGAGTCCCCAACTGGAACAGAAAACATGTCTGGAAGGGGTCACATCCATGGCTATTTTATGCAAAGGGTCACCTTTGCTCAGTACGTAGTAGCCACGTTGAGAAGATTCTGAGGCTCTGTCTGGATTTACTGAGAAAGGGTGAGAATGTTCTCTGCGAGGGACCAGTGGGAGATCACGGGTTTGTCTCTCCGAGGCTGATCCCCTACTGGAGATTAGTTCACCAGATGGTTTTCCTATTGTTACTAATATTTTCAATGGTTATTTTCTACTTCTTAACTACTATTTAAAACCCTGTAACTATAATACCAGGTGGCTCTCAGATTTATCTCACAATTTGCAAAAATCTTTCTATAGTGTCTAATTTTGCTACATGTATCATGGGTTTTTACCTCTAAATTTTTCAATGTGTGGTTTCCTCAGAATACGGATAGCCTCTTACACAACCACATCACAGTTCCTATCTTGAGAGAACTGAACATTGATACAATACTTCAATCTCATCTACTATCTGCCGTCCAACTTTGCCAGTGGCTCTGACCCTGTGCTTAGGATTCTCCAGGATCCAGTCCAGCCCTGGGTACTGGGTTTAGCTGTCATGTCTTTTAGGTTCCTGGGTGACACTGATAAACTTGATATTCTCATCATTATGAAGTGTCCTGGCAGAGAGGACACTTTCAAATATCCATTTATTTATTCGATACATATTTTTGAGAACCCGGTGTGTGTGCACTGTGCTAGGTGCTGGGCCTCACAGAAATAAATCTGGCAATTCTTGCCCTATGTAAGGTAACATTAGAACAAAAAAAAACTAACATTCCTTGAGCACTTGTGGGTGTGCTCACCACCATAGCAGGCACTTTGTAGGTATTAATCTTATTCACCCTACACAATCCTGTGAGACATGGATGGTATGATCATTCTTGTTGCTAGGCAGGAAAACTGAGGTTTAAAATGTTAAGCAGCTCACCTAAGGCCACACAGGCAGTAAATAGAGTTAAGATCTGATTTTGATCTCACACAGCTGGGCTCTAGAAACCAGACTTTCAACCACTGCCTTATTCTATCTTGGAGAAGTAAGTTCAACAGCGCGGTAGTGCTTGGATAAATAGCATATAAATGTTACATTCATTGCTTTGTTGATTAATTCATTATTCATTCATTCTTTTGTGGTTCCATTCATTGACTCACTGATTAATTTGTTAATTCATTCAGTTATTTATCGATTGATCCATTGATCCATCCATCCTTTCATCTATCCATCCATCCATTTGTCTATCCACACACTTATTGATGCCTCTCGCAGGCAGGACACTGTGTTAGGCTCTGGAGACACAATAGCAAAGCAGGACAAATGCAGCCTCCGTGCTCATGAACACTGCTCAGCTGGGGAAGACAGATAATAAATAAAGTGTGCCTGGTGTTAGCAGAGTAACAGCTTAGGGAGTAGAAAAATCCAACCTCATCTAGAGAGTCAGGGAAGACTCTCTAGACTCTTTGTCCCCAGAGCCAAAGGGACATCCAAACAAAATCCAGAGACATGTAGGAATTAGTTAAAAAAGGAAAGGGTTGCTTCCGCGTAGGAGAAAGTAAAGAGAGCTTCCTGGAGGAAGTGGCAGATGCTCCAAGGCTTATTATGTGAATGATGTGTGAAGATTCAGAGGTGGGTGAAAGATTTCCCAGGTGAAAGTAACTTCAGCAAAGGTGGAATGCACTGTAGGATGTCCCAACCACTTAGTTATTTCTCCTGATGGCACAGACTTTACCAGTGGTCAGCCATGTCTCAGGGCCTGCGTACTGCCAGGCTGTGAACTAATCTTTAGTGCCAACAAAATACATTGAGTGTAGATCTTTTGTTTTCATGGCTCAGTCCCCCCCATAGACACCATTTGGGGTACAGAGTCTAGGTGGCTCTGTGTTGACTCATGTACCTTTGAGTCCAGGGACAATTACTTCTGAAATCTCATTGCACAAAAATATATTGAGTGTCTGCTGAGTGCCAGCTGCTAATCGAGGTGCTGGGGTCATACTAGTGAATAAAACATAAAAAAAAAAAAAAAGGCTTGCCTTCATGGAGCTTGTATTCTATAAATTTAATCTGTAATTTTAATTGAAAGTTCATTTGTAATTTTATTACAAGTTTATTTGGAATTTACAAATAAAGGGCATTGGGGGGTTGAACGTCCCTCTGATCTGAGTCCAGTCGTCCAGGCAAAGTGGCAAAATCTTAGCAGCTGGTATGCAGGCAGCCTAGACTCGATCCCTGCTCTAAGCCTCAGTTTCCTTATGTGTCAAACAAATGGGCCCACTTACACCTTTACAGACTTCCCCGCCCTGAACTTCTTGGATTCTATGAGCCAGAGGGGCGGACGTGGACTGGGAACCGCAGGCGTCTCCTGTCTGGGCGAACCTGGACGTTCATGCTTTTGTTCCGTGTTTTCCTAAGGGGCTCCAGGGCTCTTCCTGACAGTTCACTCCTCCAAAGCTAATCAGAATTCTCTTTCCGTCTGCCTTGGTTTTCTGCACTTTGACTTGCATCATAAATTATTCTTTCTCTAAATGGCAGGCGTAGGTAAGTTACCAAAAGGTCACTCAGAACCCGATCAATCCCAGATGCTTTAATTACTTTAGTGCTGTTTGGACTTGTGTGTGTGTGTTTGTGTGTGTGTGCTGTTTCAACTCAGAGAAGGGACTCAAACCATTTTCTGCAAAGGTGATGGAATTTCCTTCAAGGAAATTCACTATGTTGGCTTCTGTGTATGTTGGGAGAACACCCATCCATACAGACCTTCATATAGATGACAAAATAAAGATAAGGTATTAGCTGAGGGGTCATTGCTCTTTGGCAGGACTGATGGCAAATTCTGAAGACTAAGTAAAGGACGAAACCAATGTAAAACCAAGATTAAAACCAGATAGAAACGTCTCCTGATAAAATAGGCCAGCTCCCCCTCTTCTCACAGAAGTTTGTCACAAAGCTCCTAAGTTGGTTCTAGACACGATGTTTCATCCTTAGTAAGAATTTAGAGGCGAAGTTGGCATGATGAATGCGATTCAGCCTCAGCCCTGTTTGTTTCTGTGCTAAGTGTCTCTGAGTTGGCTTGTGGCTGCAAAAAGGATATTTCCATAGTCAGAGTCTTTGGCTAGTGGCCCAAGTCTTAAGAGGATTTGGGGAAAGCCAGCCTTCTGATATGTCTTCTTTGTGTGTGAGGAAAGAGTCTCTCTCTTACTCTGTTGATTCAATCTCTTCTCTGTGAGAAATTATATAATAATAAAACAACAATTTATAACTGTAAGATAACAAAAACAATAACTCAACTTTCAGAACTTTATTTATTATTATTATTTTTGAGACAGAGTCTCACTCTATTACCCAGGCTAGAGGGCTGTGGCATCAGCCTAGCTCACAGCAAACTCAAACTCCTGGGCTCAAGTGATCCTCCTGCCTCAGCCTCCTAAGTAGCTGAAACTACAAGGTGTCTGCCACTAAGCCTGGGTAATTTTTCTATTTTTATTAGAGATGGGGGTTTCACTGTTGCTCAGGCTGATCTCGAACTCCTGAGCTCAAGCAATCTACCTGCCTTGGCCTCCCAGAGTCCTGGAGTATAGGTGTGAGCCACTGCTCCTGGCTTAACGTTCAATACTAATAAATGCATTATCCTAAAAGCATTTGGCATTTCTTGTCTCTTTTAGTTCTCACACCTATTGTCACCTCTACTTTAGATGAGGGAAACTGAGGCACAGAGAGGTACTGTCTTGGGAGGGCTGAGGGTCATAGACCTTACTCCATGTGAGCTGTCACAACAACATTCCATAAACTGGGTGTCTTATATGAACATAAATTTATTGTACACAGTTCTGGAGGTTGGGAAGCCCATCATCGAGGCACCAGCAGACTCGGTGTCTTCTGAGGGCCTCCCTGCTGTGTCCTCATGTAGCAGAAGGAGCGAGGTAGCTCTCTGAGTTCTCTTGTACAGGGACATTACTCTCATTCATGGAAGCACCACACTAACGACTCAATCACCTCCCAAAGGCCTCACCTTCTAATACCATCACCTTGGGGTTTAGGATTTCAACATACAAGTTTTGGGGGAGGACACAGATGTTCACATCATAGCACTGTGGTTGAAACCTCAGCAGTCTGGACCAGACATTAATAACAGCTGGCTTTTATCCTGCTTTGCTGAGTTTCAGGAATGATGCTAAACTCTTTCATTTTTTTTTTTTTCACCTTAGTAGTATTGTTTTTTAATAAAAATTTTCTGGTGTTTACAAAAGTTAAAATGAGATGTAAAGATTTTTCCACATTTATAGGGTTTTTCTCTAGGATGAACTCTTTCAAGAACACTATATAAAGGCTTTGCAGAGTCTTCACATTTCTAGTGTTTCTCTCCACTATGAATTAGCTGATGTACTCTAAGTCTTGAACTATAACAAAAAGCTTTAACACATTCTTCACATGTGTAGGGTTTCTCCCCAGTATGAATGCTCTGATGTTCTCTAAGGTGTTAACTATGATCAAAGGCCTTGACACATTCTTCACATTTGTAGGGTTTCTCTCCAGTATGAATTCTATGATGTGTTCTAAGGTGTGAACTACAATTAAAAGCTTTGCCACATTGTTCACATTTGTAGGCTTCCTTTTCTGTACGAATTCTATTATACATCTTTAGGTCTAAACACAGGTTAAAGGATTTGCCACATTCCTTACATTTGTAGGTTTTTTCTCTGGTATAAATTCTCTTATGTCTTCTAAGGACTGAGTACTAGGTGAAGGCTTTGCCACATTCCTCACAGCTGAATGATTTCTCTCCAGAATGAATTCTCCGATGTTCTCTAATGGTTGACTTTTGCTTAAAGACTTTGCCAGAGTCTTCACATTTGTAGGGTTTCCATTTATACAGTTTATTTCCAGTATGAATTCTCTGATGATATATAAGGGCATATCTACTGTTAAAGGCCTTGCCACATTCTTCACATTTGTAGGGTTTCTCCACAATATGAATTCTCTCATGGTATATAAGATCGTATCTACGGTTAAAGGCCTTACCACATCCTTCACATTTGTAGGGTTTCTCTCCAGGATGAAACATGTGATGTTTTCCAAACTTTGGGGAAAATGTGAAGGATAGACCACGTCGTTTGCATCTGTCAGCTTTTTCTTGACTATGAATTCCGTTGTTTCTCAGACTGCATGACTTTCTAAAGACATTCTGACATTTATTATTTCTGGATGAGGCTTCTCCAATATCAACTTCCTGAATTTTGGATCTTCCTCTGACTGGAGAAAAGCTTCTACATGTTCAGTACACTTGCAAGAATACTCTCCATTATGGATGAAATCATGGCTAATAAGCTTTAAACTTTGTTGAAAGACTTTCTCACATTTTTTACATGTGTATATGATCTCTGGATATTTAGCTTTCAAGTACCACATAGAACATGAGACTTGATTCATGGTCTTTTCCAGTTTTTTTCTCTCATCTACACAAACATCTAAGTAATCATTTAAGGTACAATTCTGGAAAAGGCCTATTTTTCTGGATATATTGTGCCTCTTCAAATTGTTTCTGCCCTGATTTTCAATAAACAATGATGACTGGATAAACATCTTACCATACTCATCCCAGTTGTAGATTTTGGCATGTGAGGGTAATATTGGTTGGTTTCTGAAGGACTCATCAAATTGATGACATTCATAAATATGCTCTTCAATTTTAAATCTCTGGTCTTCAGAATCATTTGGTGGAACATTTAATCCAACTATATACCCAAAGTCCTGGGTTTCTCTGGGGCTTTGAGAAGACTGGTATTTGCTTCTCTCAATGGGTCGTGCCACAGAGACCAGGTTTCTGAGGTTCTCTAACATCACATCTCTATACATATTCAGCTGAGCAGGGTCCAGGCATTCCCACTCCTCTGCAATAAATTCCATGGTAATATCTCTGAAAGTCAACAGTTTCATTTCGCGGCTTCCCTGTTGTCCCGGCATCCTCCTGACAGATTTTTCAGGACTTGCAGCTCATAGCCTACTGAGCACATGGCACGCACACCCGGACTCTCCACAGAGGAGAGGAAGGAGAAATCATCTTGATTTGACCTTGAACCGAGGCAGGAGACAAAAGCCAGGCTAGATTGTAGAAAGTGCCCCTTCCTCTTCCTCTCAACTCTTTCATTTAATAATCCTCGCTGCAACATCATAAAGGTGGTGCTATTATTTTTATGAATTTGCACATAAGGAGACTGAGGCTCATTGAAGTTAGCTGATTAATAGTATGTAAGGCAATACAGCACAGCAAAGCTGAGATATAACCACCACTCCCTTTGGCCCACTACTTGGTTTTACGTTTTTTTTTTTTTTTTTTTTTTGCAACAGAGCCTCGAGCTGTCCCCCTTGGTAGAGTGCCATGGCATTACAGCTCACAGCAACCTCCAACTCCTGGGCTTAAGCGAGTCTCTTGCCTCCGCCTCCCAAGTAGCTGGGACCACAGGCACCCGCCACAATGCCCGGCTATTTTTTTGGTTGCAGCTATCATTGTTGTTTGGCGGGTCCGGGCTGGGGATTCGAACCTGCCACCTTAGGTGTACATGGCTGGCACCTTAGCCGGTTGAGCTATAGGCGCCGAGCCCACTACTTGGTTTTATAAATAAAGTTTTATTAGAACACAGCCACATCCACTCGGTTGTGATTCCTATGACTGCTTTTTTTTTTTTTTTTTGCTGTGTGACAGAGTTAAATGATTTCCACAAAGACTGCCAGTCTGAAGAGGCAAATATATTTACTATTTTGGTCACCTGTAGACAAAGATCAACAATCTCTGCCTGGTGGCCTTAACTACTTCCATCTCCCACTGTTTGATGCAACCTGATTCCTAGTTTGTAGGTTTCAATGTGCATGTGCCAATATTGAGTATAGTCCCATCCTAGCCAGAGGTGCAAAGGGGGTCTCTGCCCCTCCTTGGGAATTGAGACAGTCTCATTTTATTACCCTTGGTAGAGTTCTGTGGCATCATAGCTCACAGCAACCTCAAATAATTGGGCTCAAGTGATCTTTTTGCCTCAACCTCCCAAGGAGCTGGGACTAAGGCACCCACCACAGTGCCTGGTTGGTTTTCTTTCTTTCCTTCTTTCCTTCTTTCTTTCCTTCTTTCCTTCTTTCTTTCCTCCTTCCTTCCTTCCTTCCTCCCTTCCCTTCCCTTCCCTTCCCTTCCCTTCTCCTTCCTTCCTTCCTTCCTTCCTTCCTTCCTTCCTCCCTTCCCTTCCCTTCCCTTCCCTTCCCTTCCCTTCCCTTCCCTTCCCTTCTCCTTCCCTTCCCTTCTCCTTCCTTCCTTCCTTCCTTCCTTCCTTCCTTCCTTCCTTCCTTCCTTTTAAGAGATGGGGTCTCACTGTTGCTCAGGAATTCCTGAGCCCAGGCAATCCACCCTCCTCAGCCTCCCAGAGGGCTAGGATTACAGGCATGAGCCACCACACCCAGCAAGTCCTGGGATTTCTAACTGACCCAAGGGTGTAGGTGTTTGAGTATGAGATGAATACAGCTTACTTAGAACACGAGAAGAGCATGGATCCTTGAAGTTGCCCAGAAAACAGATGCTTGTCAAAAATTCAGTCTTAGGCCCCATCCTGGGACCTACAGAATCAGAATTTTTGGAAGAGTGTCCTGGGAGTCTGCATTTTGACAAGCTCCCTGGGCAGTGCTAGTGGCACCCAGTGTCTGAGATGCACCTGCCCTCAGCCCCGTGGGAACCACACATTGAGTCAGCTTCCTCTGAATAGCGGCAGAGCTGGTAGAAGTAACTCACTAACTGTCATCCCTCTGGCTCCCCGAGCCTCAGTCTTGGTCTCCCGACATTCCTCAGTGCCTACTAAATGTATTCTACTGTCGATTCCCTTTTACAGGTGGGGAAACTGATGCTCTGAGCAGTGTGTGTCACACAACCATGCGGGGCAGAATGGGACTTAGTGATTCTCTCAGCTTCGCTATCAACCCCTGCTCTGTGTTACCCTCTGCAGTGGAAGGAGGGCTGCTGGGGCAGGCCCCTCCCTGACATCTGTGAGAGCCAGGACAAGGGTATACAGAGACACCCACATATTAAATGTCTTACATTTCAATGTTATAATGCAACCTAGTGAACTGTTGTATAAGATATATCCTGGGCTCCAATATGGACACATATTGCATAACAACAAAATAAAAATTTTTGGTGTGTAATGACCTGGTTTTTATATCATTGAAATGTAGTAAGACATTGAACATGACTGATTTCATTATTTTTGTGCAAGATTTGATATTCTGTAAATGGGTTGATACTTGTATAAACCATAAAGGAATATAAAATATAAAATTTGTGTAAATCCATAATATGAGAGTCTATTTTCTTGGATTCAGATCAACACAGTGACTAATTGTGTGATTTTAATTAATATTTTCAGATAATCTGTGATCTATGCATGTTAATGTCAAATTGGGAAAACCTATCTTCAGGCACGGTGCCTCCTTCGTAGTTTTCTTCCCGACATTAATCTTTGTTTGATCTTCCATTTTTATTTATTGGTTTTATTGGATGTATAATTTATATATCCAATAAAATTACAAATTATACATACAACAAAACACACACCCTCTAAATGTAATATTTCAGTGAGTTGTGGCAACTATACTCACATAATCACCACCTCAACTAAGATTTTCATAGTTTCTAAAATATTGATTTCAATTTGGAGAAACTTTTGTTTCTGTGGCAGCAATAGTTACTGGAAATGTCAATGTATGTTTTCAAGTAATTCTCATATTTTAAAACTATGTATTATAAAATTTCATCCTTAAACTTTATAATGGAGAAATGTTATACATTTATTTTACTGTGTCTTTCCCTGAACTCTCCTCCAGTAGAAAGAAAGCTTCACAAGGATGAAGGTTAGGACAGTATGCTCAATCCCCAGAACAAGACTGGTACTAAATAAATGTTCATTAAATATTTGCTGAATGAATAAAAGCATCTTGGGCTCAAAGGTGTTCTGAGTTCTATGTGAGTTTGCTTCATCTCACACAGGACATCTTTATTTTATAAAAGCATCTCTAAGCAAAGTCCAATTTGCCTTTAGGGGAGATGACACATCCTATTAGCTCATGAGACTTATTTGTATCTCAGAATTTAAAATATGTGCCTCTATTCAGTGTTGCTCAAAGATAGGACATTGGGCTTGCTGGTGCCTTCCAGCTGGAGGCCTATCAAGTCTGCCGCGTTGGAGGTGGTCTTCATGCTAGAGATCTTTGAGCTGAAGAGCAGCTGCATCTTTTGAATTGCCTATAGGCTACGTCATTGCTGAAGGAGAAAGAAATGTTGGCTAGTGTGGTATATAGTCTACGAGACGGCCCTCAAGATCTCCACTTGCTGGTCTTCACATTCTTGTGTAATCCCCTTCCCTTGCCCCCTGCCCACAGGGTAGGCAGGACCTGTGACTTGCTTCTAACCCATGGGATATGGAAAAGGTGATGGGCTGTCACTTCCACCATTATGGTATATAAGATTACAACTGCTGTTGGGCCAGTGGACTCGCTCTCTCTTGCTGGCTTTGATAAAGCAAGTTGTCAATTTGGGGAGGACCATGTGGCAAGGAACTGAGGGTGACTTCTGGCTGTCAGATGATCCAAACTGAGGCTCTCAGTCCAATAGCCCACAGCAACTGAATTTTGCCAACAGCAATATAAGCCAGCTTTGAAGCAAAGTCTTCCCCCTGAGTTTTCAGATGACACCCTAACCTTGACTAATGCCTTGATTTCAGGTGTGCAAGAGATTTAAAAGAAGGAATCTAGATAAATGATGCCTGTATTTCTCATGCTCAGAAACTATGAAATGATAAATGTGTATTGTATAAGTTTACAGTGATTTTTTTATTTAGCAGTAGATAGTACAGCCACAGAGAAGGAAAATCTCATAATAAGATGTTCCATTTATATTGACTTACACCATACACTTTACTGACATTACTTTATAAAATCCATATAACAACCCTAAAAATAAGTTGTTCCTAACCACATTTTACGAATGAATAAACCAAGACTCATAATTTAAGGATCACATAGTTGGAAGGGATTCGAACCAAATCATGAACTGACTCAAAAATTGTACTATACTCAAACCTTCCTTAACATTATATTTAATACAGCTTTGGAAAGACAGAGGACCAAAGTCTTTTTTGGAGGAAACTAGTTAGAGGCCCATATTCCTTGGCTTACTGCTATAATGATTAGTTGTGTGTGTGTCTTATTAAAATTTTTAGATTTCTCTTTTTCTGCTATTGAAACTTATTTTAAAAATATGTTCTATTTATTTTTGACAAATTACATGTAGTTACAGTGTGCGACATGATGCTTTGAAATATGTACACAGTGTAGAATGGATAAATCAAGCTAGTTAATGTATGCATTACCTCACATACTTTTTTTGGGGTGAAAACACTTAAAATATACTCTTAGCAATTTTTAATTATATAATACATTGTTACTAACTATAGTGGATATAAAAAATGAAATTCTTAAGAAGATGTTTCTCTCACTTTTAGGGTGCCCTTGCTTTGCTGATATTTTGAGCACTATCTTTTTTTAACATTTGTATTCATCAGCATCTGTTACAATGCCTAGCACAGAGCCAACAACTAACATACACTTGCCCAGCAGAATCATGGAGGAATTATGTCTTCGGGACAGATTCAGGTTGCTGTGTCACATTAATTGCCCCTTGGTTTAAACATCTCAGCAGCTTTCTTCCTGACCTCCAGAGTCTAAGTTCCTTAGCAAGGCATATGTAATCCTTCAGACTTAGATCCACTGCTGCAAGGCAGTGTTATATATAATGTGCTCATAATTGGTGCATAGTGAGAGGTGAATCTATTTTGGATACCAGGTCTGAACTTGGCCTAGGGGAACTCCTTCATGGCATATAGGGTGAGGTATATAATTGAGTTAAAAGGTAATCTGGAATTTGAATGTAAGCTCCTAGATGGTGGAGACCCTTTTCTTTGAAACTGGGTGCTTCTTGAATCCTTTGGTTCTCCATCAGGTTTTGTTGATTTGAAATGCATTGGAAGACATTAGACCATGACTCTGGGGCTGTGGGCCAATGATATGCACACTTTCATCCATTCAGTCTTGTGCCTTGATGGTCACAAATGTTTCTCTGCACTGGTGTCAGTTAGCCTGAGTTTGAATCTCGGTTCTTCTTCTTACCAATTGGGTGACTTTGAGCAACGCGTGTGCTCTTCCTCAGAGAGATCTTCCTCAGGGGGTGTTATGAAGATTAAGAGTTATGAAGCCGTAGGAAGCACATTCTCAAAGGCAACTTGTATTGCCTTGACTAGCTGTCTCTCCTGTTGCTTGACTTTCTCTGCTCCCAGTCTCTTTTCTGTCCTCTTTATCCAACTGTACCTCAGTCCCAGATGTCTCAAAGCCCTTCCAGCTCACCATGTGTAAATCTAACCTAAACTCATTGCTTTAACTCCCTCTGGGTTCCCCAAATAATCCTCCTTTAAAATAAAAGTTCCATCTTTATTAAGAATGCTGACATTTACCTGGTCACCTAGAAATCTCAGAGTCATCCTCAGGCTTCCCTGTCCCCTAACTCCAATATCCATTTGACATCAAAATTCTGCCTCCTGGATGACCCCATCCCTGCTTCTCTATATCATCATGACAACTGCCCTAATTGAATCAGGTGTCATCCCTTGGCTATCAGTCTTCTAATTGTCCCCCTTGCCTTTTCCCAGTTCTCTATTCTCCTTTTGAGCCCAGAACGACCTTTTTCAGGCTCATGCTGTGTCACATTAATTAGCCCTCTGCTTAAACATCTCAGCAACTTCCCTCCTGCCCTCCAGAGTTTCATTTCCTTAGCAAGGCATCTCTCTTCTCTCTCTTTTCAAATTGTAGTATAATTTACACTTAAAATGCACAAATCCTCTAAGTTTGACCTTGAGAGTTCTTTTTTTTAAACCTTATGAATTCTGATACACTCACTCGTGGAACTATGACTGTAGTCAAAACATCAAACAGGGAGCAAACCTGAGGTATCTTCATCTCCAGTCTAGTCAACACCTTCCTCACAGAAGCAATGGCTTGTTTTTAAGTTCTATCATTACTTAGTTTTTTGTCTATTCTAGAATTTTACATTCTTTGATGTCTTGTTTCTTTCACTCAACATGACATTTCTGAAATTCATCACTATGGTTGCTTGCAGTGGTCCCCAACAGTTTGGCACCAGGGATTGGTTTCACGGAAGACAATTTTTCCACAGAGGGGGCAGAAGGGATGGTTTTGATATGAATCTACAATTGATTCATTATGGTCTCTGTGAAGTCAAATGTCTCTGCTAATGATAATCTGGACTTATAGCCACTCCCCAACACTAGTGTCACTGTCACCGCCTCAGCTTCACCTCAGATCATTAGGCATTAGATTCTTACAAGGAGTGCACCACCTATATCTCTCCCACAGGCAGTTTATAGTAGGGTCACTCTCCTATGAGAACCTAATGCTCCCTCTGATCTGATAGAGGTGGAGCCCAGGCCGTGATGTGAGCCATGGGGAATGGCTGCAAATATAGATGAAGCTTCACTCACTGGCCTGCTGCTCACCTCCTGCTGGGTGGCCTGGTTCCTAACAGGCCACAGACCAGTACTGGGCCATAGCCTAGGGGTTTGGGACTGCAGTTTGCTTGTATTAGTTGTTCACGTTTGTTGTGAAGTAATCTTCCAGGTAGTTACACCATGGCTTTTTTTTTTTTTTAATATCCATTTATCTGTTGGTAGCCTTTGGGGATTTTCCCCCAGCCTCCCTCTTTCCATCCCCTACTTCACACCCTAGCCAATTAGAATTTCTTATCTGAAGACACTTTGTGCTTCCTAGCTCTTCCTTCATGCTTTGCTGTTCCCTCTATGGGAATGCTTTTCCCTGCTTCCTTGGGCAAACACCACCTACTTATCCCTCAAAACTCAGCTCATATAATATCTCTTGATAGTCTTCGTTTGACTCACTCAGGCTGCTTTTGTCTTCTTCCCTCCTAAAGCATGTCTACAGTGTATTACATGATCTATGTATGCACCTGTTTTTTTGATGAACTGCTTAGATCATAGGTAGGGTCTCATCAGTCCAGAACTCTGTGCCTAATGTTCTGGATGAACTAAAGTAGAAGCATAGCTGAGGAGTTCAGATTCTGGAGTCAGGCTGTTTTCAGTGATCTAATCTTTGCCATTTACTAGTTGTGTGATTTAGGCAATTGACTCAACCTCTCTGAGTCTTCAAACGTACCCATGAGGCTTTCTGTGAAGGTAGAACAGCATCATGTATGTAAGACAAAGCTTAAGTATAAAAAGCACCCAGGAAGCTGTTGGCTGCTATTATTATTATCATTGCTGTTGTTCTTATCATTATTATTTAACAAGTAGTGTCCTGGAAACCAGGGAAGGCCAATAATTCCAGTCCTTATTTGGGCAAGACATTTTCCATTTGTGGTTCATTTTCCATATGAAATGAGGGGAATTTCTTTTTCTAAGGTACTACCCAATAGGTTTCTCTCTTTGTGTGTTCTACCAGCTATAAAACATTCAGGTGGTGAGTCACCTACCTGTCTTCTAAGTCCACCACTGATATTACACCCGGTCTGACCAGTTCAGCCTGTCAGGGCACTCTTTCTCCTGAACCTTGCTGGGAAGAACAAACAACAAACAAAAATACCCTTTCCCTCCATTATGGGCTTCAGCAAGCTCACTGCACCAATACTTTTATATTTCCCATTGAAGATCAGGCCATCCTGGCTTCCGAGAGATCTGGGTTTCAATCCCAGCTTCATCACCTAACTAGCTGGATAACTTTGGGTGAGTGATTCAATCTCTCTGAGCTTTACCTGTGACTTGGGGATAAAAGCAGGTGCCTTTTATGGCACTTGAATGTTCAGCCAGGAACACCTGGTGCATGAAAGTGAGCTAAAACATCTCTGAATTTTATGTTTCATCACTATCCCACTCGATTAGAATAAGAGATTACTCTCAGATGATGTGGGTTCCAGGAGATTAGAATAAGAGATTACCCTTGAGGGCGATGTGGTTTCCAGGAATAGGGCAGAATTCTCTTTTGTTTTATTGCCTCAGTTTCTCCAAGGCAGCCATTTTTCCAAGGAAGTTTCCTTGGAAGCAGTTTCAGCTTGCGCAAGGCAAGAGTGATTCAGGCAAGATTTCTGACTGAGAGCAGGAACCCAAGGGTGATTGGCTATCTCGGACTGGGGAGGAAGGACGCTTCCTAGAGAGGTTTACTTCTGTCCACTGGGTCACACACATTCTCTCCTAGGACAAAGCACATTGTTGGTGCATTTAGGAAAAAGCCCTCATCCCTGGACGCTCTGTTGATCAGAGTCCCAGCTGATCTGCTTTCCTAGGCCCTTGATTCTTGACCTTTTAAATGCCCTGGAGCCAGCCTGTCTGCTGCTAGTGTCCGAAGCTCTACTAATGAGTAAACAAGGCATTCTGATATAAGAAGGATTGGGCTGAATCCATTCAGCAAAGACTTTGTCAGCCTCTGCGTGCTTGTCTGCCCGAATGATGCTGATTGTTCTGAAGTTGCAAGGAGGCAATTAGTTCCCATCTCAAGGAGAGTTGGGAAAAGGTGCAGAGAATATTCACTTTGTGAAGATGTGGAAAATAGTGGATGTAGAATGCTGGCAGATGAGGATACCTGCTCGCTCCAAGTTATCTATCCATCCTAGGACCCTCAAAACAGCCTTTTGCAACTATTAGACGTGCAGGTACTGACTGGCGTCTTTGCATTACACGGGGAAATGGCTTCCGGCCTCAATGACTTGGCCCTTCCAGGGAGATAGTACTTGGACTCTTCTTGCGTTTTTGCATAGTTCATGTTCGTGTCTGTCAGGGGCTTCATAAATACCTTGTACATCTGATTACATATATGGGGGGATTGTTACAAAAGCTGGACTTTGACAAGGGCGTTTAGAAGTACATATGTTGAGGCCGGGTGTGGTAGTTTAAGCCTGTAATCCTAGGACTCTGGAAGGCCAATGCAGGAGGATTCTTTGAGCTCAGGAGTTGGAGACCAGCTTGAACAAAAGTGAGACACCCTCCGTGCCTCCGTTCTCTACTAAAATGGAAAAATAAGCTGGCCTGGTGGGGGGCACCTCTAGTCCCAGCCACTCAGGAGGCTGAAGCAGGAGGATCGCTCCAACCCAGGAGTTTGAGGTTGCTGTGAGCGAGGCTAAGGCCATGGCACTCTAGCATGGTTTACATAGCAAGACTTTATCTAAAAAAAAAAAAAAAAAAAAAAGGATAAAAAAAAAACCATACACATATTAAAATATAGGCCATTTCAGTTTGTGTCACTGTCTTCATCCAACACCTTTAGTGCCTTCCAAGGTGGTAAGAAACCAATTTTCTTCCCCGAGACCACCATGTATTCAAGGCTGCATCAAACTGTGTGATAAAGGCCTCCTATTCATGGGTTCGAATCCAGTTTTCAGAATCTGAGGGTAGAGTTTGGAACTCAAACCCAAGCTGAAACAGTGACGGCACATTTCAGAAGCAGACCGGGCTGGGAGGAGAGACCCACAGGGCAGACAGCTGAGAAGCTGTGCTTGCAAGGCCAGCAACCCAGCTCCACTCCTGCTTCCATCACTTCAGTGTCTCTGAACCTCACCACCACCATCTGGAAGATGCAGAGTATCACCTTCCCCCCCGGGGGCTGCTGGTGGATTAAATGAGGTTCCGTGGGCTAAGTTACCTTGCCAAGTACCTGCCTCAAAGCAAATACTCACAAGGTGGCTGCTGTGATCGCATTATTATTAATATTTCTGTTACCGTGAATCATGACTATTAACTATCATTATTTATTTTCCTAGAGTAATGACTAGGCCGTGGTCATGAAAGGAGGCACCAAAGACCCTCTCTCTGCTGCGATGCCCTTCTAGGGCAGTAGTTGGGGCTAAAGCCACTCTGCTTAGGCACCAGAAACAGATGCCAGGGACAGGGTGCTGACATGAATGGGGCAAGGAGCCTGTCGCTGGGCTTTAGTCTAATTATACCTGGCAGCTCACTGCTCCCTCCCCCTCCCCCGGCGTGCTGGGGCCCCAGAAGAACAGATCACATTCCCCCTTTCTGAGTAAGCTCCGTTGTGTCATCTTCAGAGTCCTGAAGTGTGTTCTTACCCCCTCCCCCATCCCCATCTGTTGCATTTTGGCAGATTGTGCAAGGGGAGGTAAAGGGGGGGCGCTCACGGGACATTATGGGTGGACTGTGTGGAGAGGGAGAAGTGGCCGTGCTCTGGAAACAACCTCTGGCTTGGACAGAGGAGAAGCGGGAGTGTTCAGCTGTTTGCGGGTCACTTTGACCTCCCAGGTCAGGTCACACATGTGCTCGGCCGGCTGCTCATGCCAGCAGAAATTAGATCCCAGACACACTCCCACCCCATCGCTGGGTCCCGGCAGGGCTCTGTGCCACTCACTTGATCCTCTGCACACATGTGCACCTTCTCTCTCTCTCTGCCCACTCCTACCTCCCTGGTTTTCGCTCTCTCTCCTTGGTATGGAATTTTGTCCATGTGGCACTTAGAACACTCCAAAGCTGGGGACAACATCACTCATCTGCTTAAAAGTCTTCCATGGCTTGGCATGGCCACTAGGCTCTTGCTCAAGTTTCTTTCCACGGTCTATGAGGCCCTGCATGACCCGGCCCCCCCTACTTTCCCAGCTCTCACCAGTTTCACCTCAAATATTGCACTCTGGCCAGACAAGCTATTTAGAGCTATTTCCGTGCCCTCTGTGTCCCAGACCTTGACTTTGACTCTGCTCTTCTGACCTCTTGTCTCTTCCCTTCTCCAGGACGCATCCCTGAATGTCCTTCTTTTGTGCCTTCGCACCCATTCCAGGGCTCTCTCTGTCAACAAGGCTTTGGGGTGGCTTATCTGCCTGTCTATGTCCTCCATATCACCCAGTGCTCCGGGAGGGCAGTGGCCCGTGTGGCTCATACACAGAGTCCGTGTGCCGTGGGTGCTCAGTGCATGTCACAGGCCCCTTTACTTCTGCATGTTTGGAGTTTGTCATTGTCCAGACTCTCGTGATAGGTTGTGAACTTGAGAGCGAGTAGGGGGAAGGGAGTCTCAGGTTTGGGGGGTCCCCACATGGCTGGCCTCACAGTTGATTTTGGAAATAAGCTGAGTGTCTCCCATTTGCCAGATCCACTGTGCACCCTTCTCCATCCTGCTCCCTGAACTGGGGTGCTGGGGTCTGGGAGGTCACAAGTGAGGCTTTGCCACTTTCCAAGGCAGCTAGATTACAATGTCACCTCATCATGGAGGTTGGGTTCAGGTAGGTCTGGGGACACCCTGGGAAACACGAGGCCTTGCAGACCTGTCCTCGGACTGCACGGAGTCTGGGATGCCTCTGCCCCACCTTCCTCTCTGTCCCCTTCACTTCTGGTGGAATGTGCCTCTCTCAGTCTGCCCGCTCGCCAGCCTCTTCCCACACCCTTCCTGTTTCCTCTCACATAGGTGTTTCCCCCAGTAAAATCCTTGTATGTGTGATCCTGCCTGGTGACTGCTGCTCAGAGAACTGGGGCTAACACTCACACTAGCACAATGTCTCAGAACCACGGGGCCTCTCGGGATTCCCGGGAAACTTGTGGAAGCTGGGCTGGGGGCTGGAGGAGCAGGGGCTGGGACCCCGACAGGGCTTCTCGGAGGAAAGAAGGTGGGGTGATGTTGAATACTGGTCACGCCGTGTGCTGGTTAACTCAACCCGTCTGACATTCAGCTTCCTCACCTGGGAAGTGGGATAAGGGTCCCTCTCTCCTCATGGGCTGGCACAAGCTTTAACTCAGAGCAGGTGTCACTTGTGCTTTGCATATTGGCTGGCAAACAGGAAGCTCCCAATGCATGGTGACCACTTGGAGCCTGGACTCCTTGGTTCACATTTCTAAAGACTCTGTAGATTCATAGTTTGTTAAGAATGGACTGCTCTTGGTGGAAAAGCTTCCTCAGTCCTTGGGACCCCTAGAAGTACCCCCCTAAAACATAGTTATAGGGTTGAGAAAGCTTTGGTTCAAACCTTCATTCTGTAGTTGCTTCTTCAAGGAACCCTGGGCAAGTTACCTATTATCTCTGTACCTTAGTTTATTAATCTGTAGAATGGGGGTTTATACTGTATAAGTCTATAGTGTTTACCTGGTAACGTTGTTAGAGGGTCCTGAGGCAGAAAATACAAAGGGCTTAGTTCTGTGCTTGGAGTAGAGGGAGGGCGCAGTCAGGAACAGCAGCTATAATTCTTGCTGTCCTTGTCATTGCTATTCATTACTTCTGAGCTGAATGCGGCTCTCATTTCTGGCCAGGACTGTTTGAGTCTGTGAACTCTGAGAGCAGAATGTGGGGCTGGCCGTCTTGGCTGGTCTGGGGCAAGTTCCCCCACCTTTTCTCAGTCTCCTAATCATCTCCGTAGCTGATAAACAGGGGTAAGCCACGGCTTGCTTTAGTTTTCTTGTTTGAGAGTTTTCCTCCTCACTTCATCTTCTTTATCTGTCAAATGGCAGCATCCGCTCATTCCAAATACCTGGGAATGCCTGTCCATCATTGAGAGGCTCGGAAAAAATTAACAAGTAACGTGTGTTTAGGAGCAGATACAACTACAGAAAGGATCAGCCCTTTGCACATATAAAATGTGAAATAATAAATGGCCTTTATCCATTTGCTTAAATAACTCCTCTTATTGACTTGGCTTAATGAGACCACCGAGTCCCAAACAAGTCAAGATGTATGTCCCCAGTTTAATCCCTTGAGAAATTTCATCATAGTTCAAAACTGGCAAAAATCATTGGGTCTAATAGTGATCATTTATCTGACCACGACTGTTTTTAAGGGATTCGGGAGTTGTTTTGCCTTTTTTTTTTTTTACATTTTGAATTAAAGTTCTTATTACCCTTTGATTTATTTCTTCTTGTTTAGGTTGTTAGATGTTAACTGAGGTATTTCCTGATCAGCACAGAAAGGTTAAAAAAAAGGAATGCTTTAGTTTCTTTTGATCCCTGAGATCTCCAAAGCACCTATAAAGATTGATTGGTTGGCATGGCTGGGTTCAAAAACTGCCCAGGACAAGAGGACTCAAAGAAAAGGCCCAATGAGCCTTAGGAATGCAGAACTTGGATACTAGTTATCAATTATTGAACATGTGCCTGGTTGCCAGGCATGGTGCCGCCTGCCCCCACCATGAATCGGTTCCCTTAATTCTTCCCAACCTCTGAGGCAGGTACAGCAACCTCCCAATTATCTGCACAGGTGAGAAAATTGGGACAGGGAGGTTGAATGACTTGGCTTTACACTGGGAACACAGGCTTATACCAACTTCCTCCACTCACCAATTCTGTGACTTCCCAGAGGTTAATTTGTATCTCTGATTATCCTCTCCTAAAAAGGGACTGGACAACCTCCAGTGGTTGTCATGGTGACTAACTGCCGAGTGTGGTGCTGGTCACCTGACCCATGCTCAGTACACACTTGTTTTCATTACCGTCCAAGTTCACTCGGCCTGGGCATGAGGGGATGTTGGGACGTTGACCCCAATCTGATTCTAGAGCTCATACTTCCAGACATTATCCCGATCAGACCCCACTTCACCTAGGTCCTCCTGTTTCCTGGTGAAGTTTCACAGCACTTAGCAGAGTGCTAATGTGTAGCCTGGCATTTGTTCATGGGACTCTTTCTACCTCACTAGACTGTGTCCTATGAGAGCAGGAACCGCGTCTGTTTTGCTCAATAAACATCCAGGAGTGGAATAAACTGTGCCAAGTTTCCCTTCACGTATCATCGCACGTTCTAGGAACTGGGGAGAAATTGCCTTTCCTGTCAGAGGAATCCGGGAGATTTAGTCCTGTCAATTAGACAAGAAGCTTGGGATCTGACTGCCATGCAGGTGGATTCTTCCAGAACTTCCCTACAGATATTCCCTTCACGGAGTTCATATTGTGCAAGGTCTTAAATATATATATCCTAGTATCAGGTCAAAACCTATGTATCAGTGCCTCCTCCAAAAGTTAATGGTGTCCCGTTGTTATTACTTTTGCTCCAGGTTCTTTACCTTCGTTCGCGAGATTTCTGCTCCTGACCTCTAAGTTGTGCTCATGTCTGGACTGAGGCGTGGGGCCGACTGTTAGCTATCTACTTTACATTTATTGCCCCTTCCCCCTTGATAAGAGGATCCAGGTTTTGTTCAGATCAGTGATAAGCCCAGACCAAGGCTATGGATTACAATTTGTTTACGTTCTGTTAGCTAAATTTTCAGATTTTCTTGCATCTCAGAGGATGGCATGTAATCCCATTCTGTCCAAAGGCATTTTGCAAGCTATTCTTGGAGAAAACAAAACAAAACAAAACTATTTTCCTTGAAAAGGGGACATAGGCAAGCACTTTCCCATTTTATGTTTTTTTCTGCTTTGAATTTGGATGTGATGGTTGGAGCTGCAGCAGCTGTCTTGTCAAAACCTTGATTAAGACATGGCTGAGCTGCTGAACAAGACATACAGCTGACCACTCCTGGAATGCTTCTTATGTAAGAAAAAGAAACTCCTAATAAATGAGGGTACAATAGTGGGATATTCTATCACGTGGTGAATGTATTACTAATGGATTAAAGGACGTTTCCAAAGCTTTCCCCCAATGCAAAATAAAGTCCCAGTATTTGTAGGTCTTTTTCTGTTTTATTGACCCAGTCACCTTTAGCCCAAAGACTTTAAGACTTATTTTGTGCCAGAATAAGATTTTGCTATGCCCATTTATAAGACGACAATGCAGAGGAGAGAGGAACAGAGGTTTGCTATTCGAAATTTCAAAGCAGATCCAAGAGTCTTGAAGTACATGCTGTGGCTTCCATTCAAACGCCACGTGCTGTCTCTTTCTGGCTTAGCACGCCATTCATAACCCTCAGCAGGATGAAAGGGCCATCTTGAAGCTGCCAGAACCTCAAACAGTGGTTCCAGGGAGTCTAGAGGATTGAAACCAGCACTTAAGGCTTCCATGCTGTTCCTCTGGCTCAGATACTTATACCACAGCTTTGAAATCCTGGAATTTGTTGAAGAGTGATTTGTGACTGTGTGTTAAGGGGTGTGTATGCAGTCGAGCTGCCTGAATTTTCGGGAAGGTGGCGGATACTGCTCTGAGCTTTCCAGGTCGCTAATATTCCAAATTCTGTCTATGTACATACACCCATCAGTGCTCACCCAAGGATGTCATGCTGATACAGGACATCGTTCAGCATGGCAGGGTAGGAAGGAAGACTTCCCAGGAGTTGTCAAGATATTTTCTTCCCCCAAGGAAACCACCAAGTCATCAATTCCAAATGTTGAGTCCAGCAGAGATTTCTCTAACAAAGAGGCTGACTGATGTTCATCCTTTCCTGCCTGACTCCTTTATGTATTTCCAGCGTCGTTTCACTTTGTCAAAATCCATTTTAACTCAATTTTGTCAGCTAAAAAGAATATATCTTGGTCCAAAACACAACTCTATCATCATAAGACACTTTTATTTTCAGATCTGTGATTTCCCTTTGTTTTTTTTCCAAAGACTTTATTTTTTATTTCAGTGAACATCTTCTTACATGGCTTCTTCTCCAGGCACGTTTAGCCATTCCATTTCTCTTTTATACTATTTCCAGAACTTTCCTGTCCTTTATGGGCATTAAAAAAACCCCAAAGCTGAATCTTACCATATGCTAGGCACTGATTTAATTGATTTGGATGTATTAAGTCACTGGATCCTTACTACACACTAAAAGGTAAGTGCTATTATTTATTCCCTTTTACAGAATAGGAAAGTGAGGCACAGAGAGGTTAACTAACTCACCCAAAGACACACAGCAAGAAAATAGCCAGGCCAGGATTGAAACCCAGCAGTCTGGCTATGGCTGATTATAATGATTTTCCAGTACTTACTTGGTCCATATCAGATTCTCTGTGAAGTCCTTTATACATATTTTCTCTCTTAATCCTTCTTTAAACTTGTGGGATATTAATTATTAATATTATAATTATATAATTGATAATAGCATATTAATTATAATATTATTATTCTTGCCACCATTTTACAGCTAACTTTGCTGACCTGGTCCCTTGGTTAATAAGATGCACTTTCCATGCCTGTTCTACCTGGAACGCCCTCTCTTCTCCACCCCACCTCCTTGCTTGGCCCATCGTCCCTTTTGGGGGGCTCTTTTTTGGCACCCCACATCCTGATTTAGAGCTCCCGGCTCTCCGTGTATGTTACCGTACACCCCAGTAGTCAGTTTCCTTATCTGTGTCACCCATCAGACCATGAGCTCCTCATACGGCAAATATTCATCATACAACAAGTATTAGAAACACCAAGAATTGCAAGAAAGAAAACAAAACTTACTCTGCATCCCTGGTAACATCTAGTCATTCCTTCCTGTCATAGATAGCTATGGGGTCAGACAGTTAAGTTTGCTAACTCATCCTAGAAAAAGTCCTATATGCCTTATTGCTGAATATCTCTGTCCTTTATGGTCACCTTCGAAGTACTCCTCTCGGCCATCTGGTGACCACAATGATGTTATTAGCAGTGAGCTGTGTGGTGCTTTTGCTTCGGTAAGTTTGCAAACTTAATTATCCGACCTCGTATATCTAAATCCATCCGACTGATAAAATATAGGTTACATAAAACTTACTATTTGAAGTGTGCCATTCAGTGGCATTAGGTCTGTGAATGATGTGACATAACCATCACCACTGTCCTCTGTCTCCAGAATGTTTTCCTGATCCCAAGGAGAACCCCTGTACCCATTAGACAGTGACTCCCCTTCTCTCCCCCAGCCCTTGGTAATCTCCGTTCTGTCTCTGTGAGTTTACCTATTCTGGGTACTTTGTATAAATGGAATCATACGATATATTTGTGTGTGCATTTGGCTTCTTTGATTTAGCCTGATATCTTTAAGGCTTATTCACGTTGTTGCAAGCATCAGCCTTTCATCCCTTTTTGTCCCTGAATAATATTCCAATGTGTGAATATACTAGCCGATTTTGTTTATCTGTTAATCAGCTGATGGACACTTGGGCTGTTTCTACCTTTTGGCCGTTGTGAATAATATTGTCAAGAACATTGGTGCACAAATATCTGTTTTTGTCCCTGCTGTCAGAGTTTTGGGGGTTATACCCAGCAAGGAAATTGCTCGGCCGTATGGTAATTTTAGGCATAGCTTTTTGAGGAATCACCACTATTTTCCACAGTGGTACACCATTTTATGTTCCCGTCACCAATGCAAATTATTCTAGTTTCTCCACACCCTCACCAACACTTGTCATTGACTCACCGTTTGATTGTAGCCATCCTAAGGGGTGTGAAGTGGTATCTCACTGTGGTTTTGATTGCCAGTTCCCCAATGACTGACAATGTTGGGTGGCTTGTCACACACTTCGGCGAGTGCAATGAAGATATGCATAGAAAAACGTTAAGAAATGTCTACTCAATCATTGTTTCTGTTTTTCAAATATTTATTTAAAAATCAAAATATAATTTAAAGGCTCAGTGTCTGTAGCTCAGCAGCTAGGGTGCCAGCCATGTACAGTGGAGCTGGTAGGCTTGAATCCAGCCCGGGCCTACCAAACAACATTGACAACTACAACCAAAAAATAGCCAGGTATTGTGGCAGGTGCCTGTAGTCCCAGCTATTTGGGAGGCTGAGGCAAGAGAATCACTTAAGCCCAAGAGTTGGAGGTTGCTGTGAGTTGTGATGCCACAGTACTCTACTCAGGGCAACAGCTGAGATTCTGTCTCAAAAATAAAAAAAAAAAAAAATATATATATATATATATATATAATTTAAATACAGTACAGCTACCCTTCTTAATGAACAGTTCTCTGACAAAAGCGTGCAGTGTGACAGAGAAGCTGGATCAGTTCTCCGTGGTTGCTGGAACAATGACCACACACAGAAGGGCTTAAAACAAGGGGAATCTATCTCTTCCAGCGCTAGAGGTCAGAAGACTGAAATCAAGTGCTGTCAGGGCTGTCCTCTCTCTGAAGGCTCCAGGGGACAGTCCTTTCTTGCCTCTCGCAGCCTCTGGTAGCCCCTAGCATTCTCTGGTGTGTGGCTGTGTCATGCAATCTCTACTTTCGTTTCCTCAGGGCACGTTCTTCACTGTGTGCGTCAAATTTCCTTCTCCTGTCTTTAGAAGGACACAGTCATCTGATTTAGGACCACCCAACCCAGCATAGTCTCTTTACATCCTTGCCTTAATTACATCTTATTTCCAAATAAGACCACTGTTACAGGCACCAGAGGTCAGGACTGGGATGTATCTTTTGGGGCGATTCCCTTTGAGCCATGATGTAGCTTCACAATCAGGCTATAGGACCTCCTTTGAAAATATTTTCAAAGAAAGTAATTTCTTTCAAGATATTATAAAGTGAAACTGTAGTGTACTGTTTTATAACCCATCTCATCCATGTAATGATGGATTATATGCAATTTTTGTGTGTCAATAAATTCAGATCAATGTGTTCCATTATCATTTAAAATAAATGCACATTTTATACATGAGTTTCTTAAAGGACTGTCACCTATTGTGTCAGGTTTGAACCCTCAGGACCTAACCTAATGTCTAGCACAGAATAGGGGCCTGATATGTTTGTTGAGTGAATAAATGAAGGAACGACCTTCTGGTGAGCTTCAAGGATGCTGTTTGTTGTGCCTACAGCCAGCCTGGGTTCTCTGCGCTTTCCAACCCCTGCCCTTTCTAGGTGTGATGTGCATTGTCCAGCCCCTCATCGCCCCAGGATGAGTTACTTTCCTTGCGTTCTCTGAAAACCTCCAGCGACTTTGAAGAGACTGCCGGGAGGGTCAGAGGTGTGTGTCTCCCCACTCGAGGACTCTACCCCCCAAGGGTTTTCATTTCAGAGGAGGCTAAGCCAACTCTCTCCAGGTTTTATAAGCTGATATAACAGGGCTGTCAGATGCTTTTTATGGGAGAAGAAACAGGAAGATGGTTTGTTTTGCAGACAGCAGGTTATTGGGTAATTACATTTTTATAGAACTGTCGTGGGACAAGTCACGGCCCTGCTGCCTCCTTTGATGCTAAAATGCAGACGGCCCCATAAAGATCAGAACAAGGCGAGGTGAAAGGGGTCAGGGACAGAGTTGCGCCTTGGGGGTCAGCTTCTGCCTGGAAACCCCTGTTGCCCCTGCCCTCACCAGGTGCCCCTTCGGGAAATGCCCTGTTTCTCTTGCCCTGTGCTTTGTGGAAGTCACGTTCATGCCACCCTCTCCTACCTCTTGGTCTGACAGCATACAGACAAGAGCCAGAAGAAACAGGGTCACCCCGAGGGAGCCATCCCTCATCCATTCACTCTTTTACTTGCTCCTTCACTCATTCCATCACTCATTCATTCCCCCACTTACACTCTCATTCATTCATTTACTCATGTATCACTTATTCAGTCACTCACTCATTCATTCATGTAGGCATTCAAGAGTCTGGACGCTTACCTAGGAGGACAGAGGTACACTTGAATATTTTCTCCAAGTGTCTGTCGTTCCACACGTATCCATTGAGGGCCTACCATGTGCCATGCACTACGGTCATAGTGTTGACCCCCAGAGAAGCAATGGAGAGGCTGCCATGGCACCTACATTAATGGGTAGTGCTGGCTGTGCTAAGCCTGAGCAGTGGGCTATTTGGGGAGGGAGCAGGTGGATGAGAACCCTTAAGAGGCATCTCAACAGGTTGGTCATATAATTCAGAGAAGGCCTCCCTGGTTGAGTTGGAATCGAAAAGATGGCAAAGGAGAGTGGTGTTGTGGTGGGGAGAGAACATTCCAGGCCAAACCCCACACAGTGGATATGAAGCCTTCAGGAAAGGGGAGCAGTGGAGCCTTCGCTGTCTGGCTCTCAGGGAAGCCTGATCCTAGGTGCTCTGCTGGGGACTGTGCCCAGAACATCTCTCTTCACACCTTCTTTTGGTTTCAATTTAAAGATAACCTGCCTTTGCAGAAATAAAATGTGCGGCCCCAGCCAAAAACCGAGTCAAAAGTCCTGTGGCCACAAGTTACAGGGAAGCCAGAGTGTGGGCCTAGAATAAAGTTTCTTAAGTCCTTGTCTTTCCTTCTACCCTAGAAGGTTCTAGAAAGCTGTTCACTGCTATCCCTTTTCCTGGGAGGTTTGGAAGGAGGCTGAGGCTCTGGGTCTTTACGGGTTCCATCTGGAGACAAGTGTTTCAAATCCAGTCCTGCCTCTTTTAAAGATGGCTGCCCCCTTCAAGGAGGTTTGCCGATTTCCTGCTGTGGAGACAAGTACCTTAATGAATGATTATTTATTTGGTTGGGCAGCCCCTTGTGTGTGTTCTTGGTTTCCTGCTTCCACCTCTAGGCAGAATCCCAAGGCGTCTTTCTTAAAGGGGCCGCAGCGTTTTCTGGTTTTATTCTGTTTATTTACTTGCTGGGAGCTTTGAGTTCTCCACAAGGCAGCTTTCCCCTGGGGAAGTTTCTTTCCTTCCAGAGTCCTTCTTTCATCCTGTTTTATACAGGCCTTCCCAAGGGCCACGTTCAAAGCTGTTAGTCGGGACTGAGAGGGGCCCCAACCCTGGTTGTCTGTGACCCTAGCCTGTGGGGCTATAGAGGAAGGCAGCAATGTCCCAGGATAGGACGAAGGGCCAAAAAGAGTGGGGGATGGAGAAGTGTTTGGAGGAATTACTAGCCCCGCAGCATTGTAGCTGGAGGTTGCATCCCAGGTATCTCATGGTAAGCAGTGACCATTTCCTCTAACTGAGGTGGGGGCCAGGGAAAAGGCTCTGTGTGATTCCCCATCCTGTGCCTTTGCTTATTCTGTGCCCCTTGCCTGAAGAGCCCTTTCCCCTCTGCCTCACATGTACAGAGGGCCTGCTGGGTGTGGGCACTCTTCTGAGTGTTGGGGACACAGTGACACACAAAACAGAGCACATTCCTGTCCTCATTGACTTACATTTAAGAGTGGCAGAGATGGATAAGAAAGAGATGCACAAATATTCATTCCTGGTCGAGGCAACAAAATGTCCCTGATGTCCCTTGGACGCAGGGCTAAACTTGGTGAGTCATGGGGCAGCCAGGAAGCCGGATGATGGAGGAGTGAGCCAAAGGATGAGAAAGGAGGGACATTGCTGGAGAATCAGGCCGTGTCAAGCCTCAGGGGTCATTTTTTGTAAGGATTTTGGATTTTATTGCAAATGAAGATGGGTGGCAATTGAAAGGTTTGAGCTGAAGAGTGACAAGATCTGGTTTATGTTGTAGTGATCACTAGTTGTGGTAATTGACACATGTTTATTCCTCTCACCTTCCCTATTTTAAGAGGCAGTTTTTCTTTGGCCCCATTTTATGGATGCCAAAACCAAGACACAGAGAGCCAAAGTACCTTGTCCAGGGTCCCACAGTGAGTGAGGGGCAGAGCTGGGATTCTCTCCCAGTCTTCTAACAGTCAGCCATAATCACCTCCAGAAAGCCTGCAGTGCACTCCACAAAGCTGGGTGAGGAACCCCTGTGAACTTGACCTTTCTCAGCCTTGTCTTTCTGTAAAGTGGGTATCATAGGAATTGTCCTTGCCTTCCCGGTGCACAGGGCTGTTGGCAAAATCAAATGAGATAAGCTGCAAAATAAATTACTATATACCACTAACAAAATCATCACGCAAACTATTTCTGTTTACAAAACATCTATGGGGAGCAAAGTCCTGCTTCTGGGTCTCATTTAGTTGACAAACCCCTCTATGTCATAGGCACTATTGAGATTGCATAGAGCCTGGCACAGAGACAAGTCGAGGAACTTGGGGTGAGTTAATAGAGATGATCTCATTGGATTCTTTTCCTTTTGTCCCATGGATGCCTCTGGAGTGCTCTGTTCTAGCTTCCTCATCTCTAAAGGATAGAATAATAGAATCCATCTCCTAAAGAAGTTGTGAGGGTTTCGTGCAGCCACCCTGATCCCTTCCTAGGAAGCAGTTACCTGTTTTGTTCTCTCAGAAATATTCTGTATGCAAATAACTCATATAGCACCCAATATCTTTAAAGCAAATGATAGAATTCTATCCTGCTCTTTTCATTTAGCAGGGTGCCTTGGAGATGATTTCTTTATCAGACATATTGAATACATTGTTCTTTTTTAACGGCTATGTAATATTTTATTGTTTGTTTGATGATTTCGTAATTTTATCTTTTGCTGTCAACCAGTGCTACAAGGAACATAAATTGTAAGTCTCCTGGAACAGGAGTGAAGTTATTGGTTGGGTAAATATTGTAAAGAGGATTTTCTGGGTTGAGCTACACATAAATTTAAAGTTTGCACAGACAGCACTGAGTTGCACATCTTAGAGGTTGTCTGTCTTTAAACCCTCCACTAGTAATAAATGAGAATGCTATTTGCCCATAAACATACCAATATAGTGTATTACCAAGCTTAAAAATCTTGATATGCATACTGTTTTTTTGCATACTTATTTTTTATTTTTTAGAGACAGAGTCTCACTTTATCACACTTGGTAGAGTGCTGTGGTGTCAGCTCACAGCAACCTCCAACTCCTGGGCTTAAGCAATTCTCTTGCCTTAGCCTCCAGAGTAGCTGGGACCACAGGCTCCTGCCACCATGCCTGCCTATTTTGTTGTTGTTGTTGTTGTTGCATTTGGTGGGGGCTGGGTTTGAACTCACCACCCTTAGTATATGGGGTTGGTGCCCTACTCACTGAGCCACAGGGACCACCCTGTATGCTTATTTTTGGCTTAATATTAAATTTCAAAAAATTTTCAGGGTCAAAAAATATTTTTCAACAAGATCATTTTTCGTAGGTATGCAATATTCCATTGCATGGGTATACTAGTTTATTTGATTAGTTCTCTGTTGTCAGATAGTCTTTTTTTTTTTTTTTTAAGTTGTTTCAGGTTCATTGAGGCTACAAAGAATTAGGCTACTCTGTCTGCATTTGTTAGGAAAAGTCCTTATAGTTGTGTCCGACCCCTAAGAGGTGTGCCATACACTGTAATCCCCCATCCCTCTTTCTTCTCCCCTCTCCCCACTCCCTCATTCCTCCTCCCCTCACTTTGAATTGATTTGAGTTTTTCTCTTATGTGAGTATATATTAGATCATCTCCTGGCTTCATATTAGAACTGAGTACATTGGATTCTTGCTTCTCCATTCTTGTGCTACTTTACTAAGAAGAATGTGTTCCACCTACATGCAGGTTAATACAAAAGGTGTAAAGTTTCCATCCTTTTTATTAGCTGAATAGTAGTCCATGGCATACATATACCACAGCCAGTTAATCCATTCCTGGGAGGGTGAGCATTTAGGTTGTTTCTATCTTTTGGCTGTTATAAATTGAGCTGCGATAACGTCTTTCAGTCTTGTAATCTGGTTTCTTGTACCCTCAAAGAATCCCCAACAATAAAAAAAAAAAAAGGAAAAAAAAAAACCCCAGAAAACATCAATTAAATTTGACTCTTCAAATTAAGAATTTTGCTTATTAATAGACTCTTGAAAAGGTGAAAAACACATTTCAAAATATTCTCCACATATATAACTAACAAGGGAGAGCATTAGCAAGCGTATGAAAAATGCTTCTAGAAATAAATGAGTGAAGCTCAACAACCCAGTAGAAGGGAATGGACAAAGACGTGGACGTCTCAGATGTAGAAACATATTACATACGGCTACTGATGAATATGTGAGGAGGTGTGGAGCATCATTAATAATGGGGCAAATCTAGACCAGAATGAGATATTATTTTACACTTATTTGTTAACCTGGCAAACTAAGGGTTAGAAGGCACGTGGGGTTACAGAGGGAATGTCAATTGATGCATCCACTTTGGAAAAACAGTTTAGTGTTATATCCTCATATGGAAAATTTCAAACATCCTTTGATCTCATGATTTTCCTTGTAGATCTATGCCCGAGAGATGTAAGATCCCTAATTTTTCTTCTGGATCTTTGCCCAGGTGGCTCCTAATGCCGATTTTCATGATAGCAATTGGAAACAAACTAAGTGCCCATTGGTGAGAAAGTGGATGAAGAAGTGTGGCGTTTTCCAATCATGGAACATCATGCAGTCCTCAAAAATGAAGATGGTAAAGGTACCAAATATGGCGACCTCCGATGCACCTGTCCCCTGCCCATCAACTGGCGTCCACTTTGCCACCTCCGTTGCATCCTGGAGGTGCCAGGGAACTGACGCCCCTTTGGGAAGCGTCTTCAACTTTTGACTGACAGGAGTTGTTAACAGCCCAGCTGCCTCTCTGCTTGGGTGAGATAAGTCACCCAAGTGTGTGTAGGATGCACCCCAACTTTTCCTGGAGAGATTAAGCTCCAGTTGCCCACAGTGGTGCTGGGTTTGCTAATGTGCTTTCATGAAAAATGAGATGAAATACAAATAATGTGAAGTAACCCTTTTGAAAGTGAACCATTCTGTGGCCTTTAGTGTATTCACAGTGTTGTGCAACCACCACCTCTTTCTATTCCTAAAACATTTTCACTATCCCCCAAGGAAACCTGACCCATTAAGCTGCTGCGTCTCACCTTATGCACTTCTATTCTTTGTCTGCCTTTCTCTTCTTTATTCCTCCTCCTCTCTCCCAAATTATTTGCACTCAAATCCTTGTCCCCAGTTTCTGGGAGAACCCAAATGAAGGTGTTGGGCAGTGTCATATTAGATAAAAAAAAATCTAAGAAATAACATATATGTTGATATTCTTTTTTTTAAAGTAAAAAACTGAAATAAAAATACTTTTTTTTCAAGGAATATATATTAGATGTAAAAAGACAAACAAGCTACCAACAATGATGGCAATATCTTTTTGTCAGCAGCAATTCACCGTGAGAGTGTTGTTGATATTTTAGGTCCCAGTGGAAAAAAATAAAAACAGAAAGAAAAAATACAATCAAGGAATCAATGATGAGATTCAAGAAGGTGGAGGATGGGCTGGGAAGCCCACAGGTTTGGATGTGGGTTGTTGGAAGGATCCTAGGTTTTGTTGTTGGTAGAAAGCTTCTGTCAGCTAATGACATTACTAAAAAACGACTGATAAAATCACTGAATGACAGCTTATACCAATAATAAGAATGTGTCACACTAAGGATTATAGTGAGCCCAATTCCATGCAAATAAGCTAAGAAAACTGACATCAGTGGCATTCCGGACGCTATTTTGATATCCTGAGTTCTATGGAGGCCCAAGAAAGAGGGTTTTAAAAAGTGCATTTTATATTGCTTTTACTTGAGAAGAGATTTAATACACTCTTCCTTTCTCTTCCTTGGGAGGTCACTCAGAAGGTCACAACCTTAATGCCCTTAATAGCGGGAATTAAGTATGGGAACAAGCACTGCCCTTTGGGGCCTGTGATGCAGCCATTCCAAAGGTCGGATCAGGTAGCTGTGTCCAGATATAAAGACATCCACAAGTCACTGTTAAGTTAAAAAAGCAACTTGAGAGCTGTTTTCTATGGTTCTATTTCTGAAGAAACTTTTTGTCCCATAAAATATGTATAATGTATTGTACATGCTATTTGTAAATAATTATATATGTGTAACTGTTTTTATATACACAAACATATGTGATTATATATTTTCATTTGTTTTTCACTCTGCTGTTCTAGGTAGAGGGTGGTGGGCTCCTAGCTCACAGCAACCTCAAACTCTTGAGCTCAAGCAATCCTCCTGCCTCAGCCTCCCAAATAGCTGGGACTACAGGCACCCGCCACAACATTCAGCTAGTTTTTCTATTTGTAGTAGTAACAAGCTTGCTCTTGCTCAGACTGGCTCAAACTTCTGAGCTCAGGCGATCTGCCTACCTTGGACTCCCAGAGTGCTAAGACTACAGGTGTAAGCCATTGCACCCTGTCTGTGATTATATATATATATATATATATATATATATATATATATATATATTTTTTTTTTTTTTTGCATAGAAAAAATTTAGGGGCAGCATCTGTGGCTCAGAGGAGTAGGGCGCTGGCCCCATATGCTGAAGGTGGTGGGTTCAAACCCAGCCCTGGCCAAAAAAAAAAAAAAAAAACCTGAAAAAATTTAGAAATAACTTACCCAGTACTAAGCAACAGTGTTTTCTCTATGTCATAGAATTATGAAAAATTTCATTTTCTGAGTTAGGCATACCCATATGGATTAAATATTTTTCATCAGAAAAGCCAATACAATGAAGAATCAAAAATTATGTTTTACTTAAGTATATATATATAGTGTTATTACGTTCTTTACCCGTGTAGTTACTGTCTTACTCGCTCCAGTTATTCTGTTACTCATATGGTTACTGGGTTCAACTCCATGAAGTACATCTTCAACTACTATCTCCTCGGTCCATGAATGTGGATAAATCCACACTGCCTTTTAAATCATGTTGCTTTCATTTCCCAGAGCCACATTTTAGCACCAAAGACTTTTCCTCCCCGTTGTAAAAGCTCTTTGAAAGCCTTTTCTCTATCCTGCTTGCTACTTTTTCCACTCTCACAGCCAAGTCTGTGTCCTGTGGTCTAAAGTTGCTTCCAATCTCTCTCTCTCTCTTTTAAAAGACCAGTTACTGTGAAATATGATGTTCGTCTGTGGCATAAATACATGCTAATGGCATTGTTGGCCAGTCTGTAATTTGACGACAGGGTCCTGGGAGATTCTGTAAGGTGAGAAACCTTCTGCCTCTGACATTTGAAAACCTAGAGATGTAAGCAATTTTGGAAAATTGAAAACGTGAATGGCAACAGAAGAAAACAAAAATAAGTCCATGTCCTGGGTTGAAGGGTTATTCTTCCTCCCCTCATTTAGGCTGGAAAGATTTCTCCTTCACATGTCCCTTGACAAACTGTTACCCTCCTGATTTAATTTGGAGACCAGGGCTTTTTCAGTAGCTGACATGGTGAGAGAATTAGAATCAACTGTATTTTGTTTTAGTTTTGGACGCACTCTGGGGGCCTTCCTTCCTGCAGGTCGTGAGTTTGAGGTATCTATTGAGAACCTAGGGACCCTTGGTGCCAGAAAAATTGAGTTCCAGATAGAACGTGCTTTTAGAACCCCTGATGAGAGCCTGCCGGCTATGCAGATTTCTTGTTTTGTTTTGAAACTTCTCTTTTCTCTCCTCTAAATCATATAAACATTTTTTGAAAAGCGTTTTTTCATTTATTCATTTAGCTTAACAGTTGGAACAAAAAGGCCTTTATTTTTCCTTCATGAAGAATAAATGTGATTCATATCTTTGATTTCCTGATGTTCTTTCTTTGAAAAATCTTCCCAGTCCAATTTGTTGACACCTTATACATTGTAACAGAAGAATTGATTATGAGCAGCAGTAAATTCTCAATCCATTTAGAGTTGCTCATCCTGTAAAATTAACTAATTCTTTACAGTTTGAATACTCTCAACACCACCTGTGATGTAGTCTTGCCAAAAATAAATTGGCCTTGAATTAATTGAATCTTGAATTCCAACTGCAATTTATGTGAACTACAGAGGACAGAGAACATGTGAAAATGACACCACAAGGCTGCATCAGCAAATTCCAGACTGTGGATATTGCAGAGGACTAATTATTTGTGGTATCTAGGACAGAAGCTCCCTCAAAGACCTTGTCCTAATCCCCGGAATCTGTGTATATGTTGGGTTACATGGCAAGGGGGAACTAAGGTTGCAGATGCGATTGAATTTGCTCATCGGCTGACCTTGAGATATGGGAGATTTCTCTTGGATTATTTAAGTGAGTCCAGTGTAATCACAAGGATGCTTATATATGGAAGAGGGAGGTATAGAGTTTAATATTAGGGTGATATGATGTGAGAAAGTCTTGATGAGCATTGCTGGCTTTGAAGGTGGAGGAAGGAGGCCATGAACTAGGTAAGCAAGTGGTTTCTAGAATCTGGAAAAGGCAAGAAAATAGATTCTCTTCTAAAACCTCCAGAAAGGAACACAATCTTGCGAACACCTTGCTTTTAGTCCCATAGAGCCACGGCAGACTTCTGCTCCAGAGAGCTGTAAGATAATAAAGTTGTGTCATTTAATTCACTGAGGTTGTGGTTATTTGTTACAGCAGACAGGAAACTAAAACACAACCCATTTATTTCAACAAAGAAAAAGCATGTTAAAAATGGAGCTTGAAGCTGACACTGGTAGTGCCACATACGGTTTGCACCAGGGGTAAGCGTCATAAGGCTCCCGTACCTACCAAGACTTCCTGTAGGAGGGCCCCTCTGGCTGCTGAGGGTGCCGGCTGTGTTGGCAGGACAGGCGGGAGAGAATGAGAGTTTATGATCCAGGAGCAACCTTTGACCAAGGCAGGATGGGAATTTCTGGGTGGATGATCCTGTTCCCATCCTCTTGGTGGGGCGGTTCTGAATTGTGTGTTGGGTCGTGTCTCAGAGGTCCCGGGTGGGACTAGCCCAAGCTGCTTCTGTTAATTAATGGATACTTCATTTGTTCTTATTCCTTCTCTGGGTCACTTCTCTTCTCCCTCACCATCCTTCCTGGGATCACCTTCGAAATCAACTGTTTGCACCCAAATCTTTGTCTCCAGGTCTGCTTTTGGGAGAGCTCTAACTAAGAGAGAAATCCATGGATTTAAAGACACTTAGGAGACACATCGGTCTGTCACAAACTATAGCCCTTGTTTGGATCCTGATTCAAAAATAAATGAAATGCCTCAAAAAAATTTTAATGACATTGATGAGATAATTAGAAATCTGAACAGTGGACTAAACATTTGATAAGGCTAAGAGATGATTGTATCCCACTGCTGCCACCAAGAAAAGAGAAAGAGAGGTGATTGTTAAATTCGGGGGCAGGGTAATTGCATTGTGTTTATGTTAAAACAAGCAGTTCTTATCTTTTAGAAATATATTCAGAAATATTTATGAATATATTGATAGATGATATGATGCTTGGGATTTGCTTCAAAATAATGCAGAGTTGAGGGAGTGGGCAGTGTGGATGAAAGAAGAACAGCCATGAGCTGAAGTGTTGAAACTAGGACGTGAGTAGAAGTTCATTAGAATACTTTTCCTTCTTTTATATATGTTAGCCTTTTCCACAATAAAGAAGTGTAGAAATGCCCCCTTCCCTAACACACTGCCTTTGAATTAGGTTGTCAGTGTAACCTCGAGCCAGAGTAGTTCAGAGCACAGAGTTTGGGGTCAGACCAACCCATCTTCAGGTCTGACCCTGGCTGATCTCAGAGTTCAGTTCTGCATGGGGTTGGAAAAGGGATGCGTGTTTGGGGGTGGAGTGGGGATCGGACTGGGATGGAGGAAATTCCAGGGAAAGGAAGCTTCATGAGTAATGCTGTGGAAATGAAAATAGACAGCAGAACAAGGCCTTAGGCTGGGAGCCTGATTCTGAGGCTGTGCTTGTTGGGGTTCTTCAGAGAAATAGAAAGGGGGGAGGGGAGAGAGAGAGAGAACGAACATGAGGTTGGAGTTCAATTAAGTTCTAGAACTTGTCCTAGAATAAGTGCTCCGTACCTCATTGCTAAACATCACTGCAGTCACCTTGGAGGTGCTCCCCTTGGGTGCTCCCCGTGCTTAGTCCACCCCGTGAAGCAATTTTGGAACTCTTTTTCTAGAATAACCACCAGAGCTGCTGTCATACAAAGGTCTGACAAGTAAGTTCATGAACTCATCCTGGAAAAAGTGCTGTACCTTATGGCTGAATATCACTGTGGTCACCTTCAAGGTGCTCCTCTTGGCCATCTGGTGACCATGGTGATATTCGGTGATGAAGTATGCAGCATTTTTTTTCTAGGATAAGTTCTCAAACTTAATTGTCTGACTATATATATGTATATAGAATGGGCAGTGGGGTGGGAAAGGGCCAGAGACTGATATTTATTTTAATGAATTGGTTCATGAATTTCGGAGGCTGGTAAATCCAAAATCTGCAGGGTGGGTGAGCAGGCTGGAGGCCTGGGGAGAGTTGATATAGCTGGAGTCTAAACACAGTCCGGAGACAAAATTCCCTCTTCCTCTGGGCCCTCAGTCTTTAATCTCTTAAGACCTTCAACTGATTGGAAGGGTCCACTCACACATGGAGGGCAATCTGGTTTATTCCACATCCACTGATCTAAATGCTAAATACCTTCATGGCGATATCTAGACAGGTGTTTGGCTGAATATCCGGGCACTGTGGCCTCGCCAAGTTGATGTATAAAATCAACCATCCCAGAGGCCACTGAACTTTACTCCAGAGAAGATGTGAGAAGAGTTCAAACAGAGACATTGGCCGTGAAAATGCAGAAGTGGGGACGGGTGTGAGTGCTGTCAAGGTGGAGGGATTCACGGCACTAGGTGAGAGATCAACAAACAGACCGAGTTTCTCGTTCCATCGTGGGAACATCCAGCAAGATGAGAAGGTGCAGGTATCGCAGGCAAAGTCAACCAAGTCAGGAGGCTCGGGAAGTCTCCTAGGAAGTGGCCTCTAAGCTGAGCTTAGAAGGTTGAGCAGGAGTTTGGCAGGAAGGGGAAAAACAGCATCAAGGAGTGGGAAAAGCAGGAAGAGCTCGGAGGCTGAAAAGAGACCTGGAAGTTGTTATTTTGTCTGGAATCGGTTCTTCTTTTCCTTTTTACTCTTTTATGTGCTAACCGTGTGTTCCTATATTGCTTTGACCTAAAGCAAGGCAGGTTCGCATACCAACAGGCTCTCGATACCTACACCTAGCAAGCCTTCTTCAGGACTGATAACAGTTGTCCCCTGAGGTTGAAATGAAGACTCTTGTAGGACTTCACTAACACACTGACAAGCTTAAAAATCAGGAAATGAACCGTCAGTGTATAATTAATTCAGAGGAAATATGTCATTGAGAAGGGAGGATTGGCAGGGGGAGAGATCAAAATTTTAGTCCTCTGCTTTCTGGCTGTGTGATCTTGAGCTAGTTACTTAACTTCTCTGGGCTCTGAATTTTTGTGTCAGATACCTTTGGGGCAAGACAGTTTCTAATTCTAAGATCTGTATGATTCTCTGAGCGCAGGTGTGCAATGGAAACAAAATATGTGACATCTCCAGGCAATTCCTCACATATCGCTATTTCTGTCCGTGTTAAGCCTCACTACGTGCTGACTCTGTCCCAGGTGCTGGAGACGGAGTGGGAAACAAGAGAGACAAAACCCTGTGTTCAAGGAACTAATAGGCCGGCAGTAAGACAGACCAATGGAAGCAACTGCTTGCAGAGCTGACATACCTCCTGCTTTCCCAGCCCAAGGACGGCTACACCCGAGAGAGGACTGAAGGCTTATGACTCTATGGCTGGGATTCGTTTTCCTACTGAGGGCTGAGCCTGGTGCCTTTTCTGGGAAGACGCTGGGATGATGCTTCTGTCCCAGCGACAAGCGGGAGGGCAGGCTCCTGAATTCAATGAATGGAAGGCCATGCTTTGCCCCATCTGTATTTATTTTCCTTGGTCTTCCTTTGCCCATCCTTGGGTTTGAAACTCAGAAAGGATGAAGAAGAGTCTGGACTTTCAGCCCCGCTGCACACTGAAGAGCTGTGGCACCTCCAGTTCTCTAAATTGGGCATCATGGGAACAGCTGCACCCTAGGCCTGTTGGGGGATCAGACGAGGCGGCCATTCACAAAGCACTTTACACGGTGAGTGCTGCATCCAGCAGGGGCTCAGGTAATGCTTGTCCTTGTGTTCCTGCCCTACTCCGACCATGACTTTACTCTGCAGTACTCCAGAGCTGTCTGAGCTCTGTTATGGCAGACTGGATAGCATTGTGGACTCGTGCAAGGCTCCAACAAGTTCTCCAGAGAGCAGCAACCCAACCTTCTGCACTTGGACTGAGGAGACATTTGGCAAACACTTGACCGTAGACACGATACAATTACAGAATCCCTCACGCCTGAGCGCAGATCACTGAACCCCATCATGCTGCTGTCGGCCCCGGCTGGAGATGCTCCCATTTCATTCACACTCACACATCACTTGCTCAAGGACTGTTTGCAGAGCACCAGCTCAGCCTCGGGCACGTGGGTTCCATGGTGAGGATGACAGTGCTCCCCTAGGGTGGCTTTGGTGCCCTGGGGAGGACTCAGGGGTCCTAGGCACTGACAGGAGGTCCTTGTACCATGCTTTTCACATTTTAGGAGTGAGGGATGGTAGGAATAGGATTTTGGATACCACAGTCCGTCAGTGCTCAAGTCCCATGAGTGTATTTACCTCACCTGAGAGCACCTGCAGCTATGCTTAGCAATGCTCCAGGGAGCACAATACCTGCTGCTGGAATAACCTCTAACCACGTGTCCTGGCTGTGTCACTCACCTCCTTGGTGAACCCAACCAAGCTCACCAGCCCTGACTTACAAAGACCCTCCTTGCCAATCTCCCACCCAGCCTCACTGCTATGGTCTGAATGTTTACACAACACACCCACTTTCTGTGTTGAAATCTTTGCCCTCAAGGAGATGGGCCTTTGGGAGGTGTTTGGGTGATGAGGGTGGAACCCCTGGGAATGGGATTAGTGCCCTTATAAAAGACCTCAGAGAGCTGGCTTGCATCTTCTGCCATGCGAGGACACAGTGTGAAGTCACCATCTATGAACTAGAAAGTGAGCCCTCACCAGACAGTGAATCTGCCTTGTTCTGGGACCTCTTAGCCTCCAGAACTGTGAGAAATAATTTTTATTTACAAGCCACTTGGTTTATGATATTTTGTTGTAGCAGCCAGGACAAACTAAGACAGAAAACCTCTCTCAGCTTCGTCTCTTTATCTCTGCTAGCAGCCAGAGTTTCTCCCCTCTCTTCCAATGCACCCTTTTCTCTCTAACCTCTTAACGTTCTCATTGGCTGTTCCTTCTGTCTTTTTTTTTTTTAGAGACAGAGTCTCACTTTATTGCCCTCGGTAGAGTGCCATGGTGTCACAGCTCACAGCAACCTCCAGCTCTTGGGGTTAGGTGATTCTCTTGCCTCAGCCTCCCGAGTAGCTGGGAACTACAGGTGCCCGCTCCAATGCCTGGCTATTTTTTTTTGTTGTAGTTTGGCCGGGCTGGGTTTGAACCCGCCGTATATGGGGCCGATGCCCTACTCGCTGAGCCACAGGCACTACCCTGTTCCCTCTGTCTTGAGCACCGTTCTCTCCCATCCTTCATCTAGCCAACTCTAGTCATCTCGCCGCCTCCCGGAAGCCTTCCATGATGCTTCCATGCTAAACAGCCCTCCTCTGACCTCCAGATGGCCCTGAGCTCTGACCTCCCCAGAACTCATCACACATGTTGTATCTCCTTCACCTTGCTGGACTTGGGGGCCTCCTGAAAGTAGAAGCACCAAGTCTGAATTGTTCTCTGCCGTATCCATGGAGTCTGTATTCAGTTCCTAGGGCTTCAGTAATAAAATAATGAAAAATGGGCAGCTTCAACAAACAATAGAAATGTATTCTTTCACAGTTCAAGAGGCCAGAAGTCCAAAACTAAGGTGTCAGCTCCCTTCCTGGGAGCTCGGAGGGAAGTTCATTCCGTTCCTCTCTCCCAGATTCCAGTGGCTCCCACACTCCTTGGCATTCCTGGGCTTGTGGCAGCATCACCTAGTCTCTGCCACGGTCTTCTTCCTCATGTGTCTCTGTGTCTTCTTCTAAGGCCAATAGTCATTGAGTTTAGGGCCTGCCCTAACCCAGCATGACTTCATAGTAACTGACTATGTCTGCAAAGACCCTGTGTTTAAATAAGGCCACATTCCTGTGTACTGGAGATCAGGACTTCAGTATATCTTTTTGGGGGACAAAACTCAACACACAATGGGGTGTCTACTACAACTTTTATTCATGGTAAATATTTGATGAATAAATGACCGAATGCAGAAAGAAATGGATAATGAATTATCTGGGAGTTTCTATTTCTCCAGGAAATGTCAAATATCTGTTGGTAAGTGAAAGGGAGACTGGGAGACAGGAAAAAGAAATGCATGGGAGAATTTAGATTAAGACACACTTGCACATTCATGTGCATGCACACACACACACTCGCACACCCATTCCCTTGCTAAACACAGCTCTGGGGTGGAGAGAGGGGTGGTGGCCCTGAACGGGACCCTGGATGGCCATTCTGGCCCCTCCGTTCCAACACTCCCTTGTCTACTAGGGCCATGCTGCGGTGGGGCCCAGGCTCCGTTTTATTAGTTGTGATCCACTGTGGTTAATTCTCTTAATCTAGACTTGCTTGCCCATAAAGCCCAGACCTCAGGTATTGGATTTCCCAGATCAAAGGGTGGCATGTGGGGGGCGCTGTCCAGGAGGGCTTGGCAAGGCTCGTAAACACGGCCTGGGACACACACACACACACCCTCCCAAAGATGGGCCAATCAATGGCTGGGGTGATCCCGTGTGAAATATGACTGCCGCTTAAATGCAGCTTCTGGGATTTATGGCCGAGTATTAATCTGCCCTACTTAATGCATTGACCTTTGCCCTCCAGCAATTCAGGGGATGGAGCTGGTGGGGCCAGAAGCTAATTCCAAGGATTAAAGCAGAAGGAGCCTCCAGCATTTGGAGCGTCAGGGACAGTTTAAGCGCTAGCAAAATGTCCCCAGCTTTCCCCTGTCACAGTGGCTGGGAGTGGCTGTTTTTTTTTAGGCAGGCTATACACAAAAGGATCTGAGAAGGAAGCGCCTTTTGCTTGATGCAATCAGCTTCCCTGCCAAGTTCAGAAACTCTATGTATTTAACTCCTCTCTCTTCCTAGCCTCCAAGACTTTCCACATCTTCCCCCTAGAACACTCTTCCCTCCACCAATCCTCAGGTCTCACCTTGGATGCCACCACCTCCGAAACCTTCCTTACCCCTGAACCTTGCTCATGCTCCTGAGTAGACTCACAATTGTCACTGTGATTTTTCTAGTCTTTCCCATCCACCAAACTGTAAATTGCTGAGAGCAGGAACTGAATTCCCACCCAAACCTTCTTCTGAGCCAAGCTTGCAATAGAAACTCCATAAATATTTATTACACGAGTGAATCCAAAGAAGTCCAACAACAGCCAAGAGCCGAGAGTGCATTGGTTGGTGTAAAGCAGTCTTGCACTTACTATATTCAGCCTTTCAGCTATGTTCTTCCTCTCTCTGTGTCTCCGTTTCCTCTCTGGTAAGATAAGACTAAGAGTCGTACTGATTACATACCCTGCCATTCGTTCATCCCTTTAGCAGGCGGTTTTTGAGAGCTCACTAGGAGCAGGTGCTAATCTCAGTAGTGGGACCATAGCAATGAAAAAAACAGACAAAAATCCCTCCCTGGGTGGGGCAGTGAAAGTCTACCGGGAGCAGACAAATAATGTCTGAGCTAGTGTTGAGTGCTGAGGAACAAAAAGAGCAGAACTGGGGCATGAAGAACCAGGAGAAGAGAGCAAGGTGGGTTTGGAATTTTAGATAGGTGGCCAAGTAGCTTTTGGCAAAGTAGCTTTTGCGTAAAGATGAGGAAGTGAGGGAGAGAGACATGTGATTATTAAGAGCTTTCCAGTGAGAAATAATAGCCAGTGCAAAGGCCCTGAGGCAGTACACTGCCTGGTGTGTTTGAGTAAGAGGCAGGAGGCTGGTGGGATGTAGAAGAGAGAATGGAGAGGAAAGAAGGAGGGAGTGAAGACAGCTGATGGAGGTTACAAGTGAGTTAATTTACATGAATTCCCAGCAGTGCAATCAACTAAACCATAGTCTGTTCATAGCAGGGAGTTCTACACAACCATTCAAAGGAATGAGATGGATTTGTATGGATTGATACAGGTAAGTCTCCAGTGAGTAGCTCTTCTTGAAGGCATGTTTTTAAATGCTATTAGAAATGCATGCACGTATATTAAAAATACATGTTAAAAATCATGTGAGTAAAAATACCCCAAACTCCTAAATAACATATGTGTATCTATGCAGCCTTATATACACGCACAGGCAAACATTTGGAAGAACATACACTCAAAAGTGAGCTGGAGAGGACTGGAGGAGGCAAAAGGGAACTTAGCTATTTTATTTCACTCTTTATGCTTCCATATGTTGGTTAAGGTTTACAACAACCATGTACTTGGAAGTTACTGAAGGGATATGTTTATTTAAAAAATTTTCAGTAATTCAGGGTGGTGCCTGTGACTCAAAGGAGTAGAGCACTGGCCCCATATACCAGAGGTGTGCAGGTTCAAACCCAGCCCTGGCCAAAAACTGCAAAAAAAAAAAAAAAAAAAAAAAAAGAAAAAAGAGAAAATTTCAGTAATTCTTTACAGGATTTTTTTTAACCTCATTTTCTCAGGTGGGTCCAAGAACCTGGTGGCCCACCTGGCCATCCTGGAATCTCAGCCGGCCATGCATTCCACTTGGGATCCCAGTCATGGAATCCTACATCAGGGCCTTTGGAATTCTTCAAAAGTGCCCGTGTGCTTGGTGAGCTCTGGGGTGGTGCTCATTTGTTTTTATAAATGTTACCACAATAACTTTAATAGGTCATGAAGCAGGTCATGGTAAGAGCCCTTAGTTCAGCCCTTAGTCCAGCGGTTCTCAACTGTGGGTTGCGACTCACAGGAACTGTAATAAAGGACTGTGGCATTAGGAAGGTTGAGATCCACTGCCTCAGTTGTACACATCATTTGCCCATAAGAATAAATAAGAGACTAGAGTTTTGTGATTAATTCAAGGTCCATTAGAAACTTGGGGAAGTAAGTTCTCTGATATCCCAGGAGTATTTATTTCCATTAAATATCCCCCCTACATATTTTGGCAAACTCATAGAAGGGAGTCAGGCAAAACAGGAGTATGCCAATATTTTATTATAATGCCTTATAGACCTTTAGGATAATCTTAATCTTTGGGGAGGGATGTGGGATGACCTATTTGGGGTTCTCCTAGCATTGATGCTTTCTTCTCTTTGCTGTGCAGTAGCCAGCTGAGTGGAAGTACAGAGCCCATCTTTAGCTCCAGAGGTGGACACTGACAAGCCCAAATCATGCTAGGTTGGTATTCCCATTCTCTCTTCCCAGTTTGCAACAGATAGGGTGTGTAACTAAAAGGATCAAGTCTGAGCAAGGCTTAGAACTTTTCTTGTTGACTTCAGGAATATCCAGTTTTAGGATGAAGATGACAGTAGAAAACAGCCACAGAAGAATCCCAGAGACAGTGTTAAGTGCCTGGATCAAGCCACACCTGAAACCTTCCCTTCTCTATTGTTTAACTTTTCTTGTTATTTTAAACCAAATATTTCTTCCATGACACAGATTGACAACTGAGTTTCAGAATGTAGCATGGTACCAGTTTGCTGCTATTTATTAATTGTTGAGAGAGTTCAAGGGAAATCATTCTTACTCAGGAGTCTGGGGCTTCAATTCTTATCCTACCTCTGCCATTAACCTACTCTGTGACCACATGTTATTTCTTCTAGGTGGCTCTAGAGGTCTCACCTCTGAAATGGAGGGTTGGGTGGGGGTGGGGGTTCTAGAAAGACCCTTACAGGATTAATACTTTACAACTTTCTAAGTCCCCAAAGATATCATGGAGCAAACTGACACACCAACAGAAGATCCTCCTAGGGTCCAGGTGAAACCCAAGTTGAGGCCTGGCAGAGTAATCTGGAGTTTGGATGAACCCTTTGACTTAGAGATAAGGAACTGTGTACAGTGTTCTATTTCTTGTAAAGCTGGGATGGTGGTGGTAGATGCAGGATCAGTGGGCTTAACGTGGTGGAGGAAGCCTAGGCTGTCCCGCCTTTGTGGGTGAGGGGTGTGTCCAAAGGCACAGCTTTTTAATGACCTTATCTACATAACTTTTGATTGACTCTTGATGCTTTAATTGTGTATTCACACTGCTTCTTATAATGTTATCCTATAAGAGCCCAATTGCCTTTGAAGATTGTGATTTTTGGAGGAGCTCAGGTCTGTGATGACTCTCTTCATTCCTTTTTCTGGTTGGTGTTGGTGGCTATTTTTTTACTTGGGCTTAAGCTGCTCTGACACAAGTATTCAGACATATTTGAGGTTATCTGGAAAATTGATAGGAGGGACTTCCAGGATGTCTGTTGGGAAGGGGCCTTCTGGGAAGAAATGAGGAGGGGAGGACTCATTATGCCTTGGGGCTCCATGGGCTAGAAACCTGGCTTTGTCATCCAGAGACTTCCAGAAAGACAAATGTTACGTACTAAATATTTGCTTCCCTCTGAAAATCCATAGGTTGAAGCCCTAACCTCCAATGTGATGGTATTGGGAGTTGGGGAGGTCTTTGGGAGATAATTAGGTTTAGATGAAGTTCTGAGGATGGGGCCCTTGTGATGGGATTAGTGGCCTTCACATAAGAAGAGGAAGGGAGGCTCGGCACCTGTGACTCAAGCAGCTAAGGCGCCAGCCACATACACCTAAGGTGGTGGGTTTGTATCCCCAGCCCGGGCCCACCAAACAACAATGATGGCTGCAACCAAAAAATGGCCAGGCGTTGTGGCGGGCACCTGTAGTCCCAGCTACTTGGGAGGCTGAGGCAGGAGACTCACTTGAGCCCAGGAGTTGGAGGTTTCTGTGAGTGTGATGCCATGGCACTCTACCCAGGGGAACAGCTTGCAGCTCCGTCTCAAAAA